>CAUYQV010084900.1:0-19523 GCA_963574575.1 Galagoides demidoff | reverse complement strand
CAACCAAAAAAAAAAAAAAAAAAATGGCCGGGTGTTGTGGCGGGCGCCTGTGGTCCCAGCTACTTGGGAGGCGGAGGCAGGAGACTCGCTTGAGCCCAGGAGTTGCTATGAGCTGTGATGCCATGGCACTCTACCCAGGGGGATAGCTTGAGGGTCCGTCTCAAAAAAAAAAAAAAAAAAAAAGAAGCGATAAGTAAATGTTAGTTGCATTTTTCTAAGTTGGACTTCCTAGTCTTCTCCCCTATTTTTTTTTTTTGTTATGCTTATCTTCCCTCTGTGCTTCACATGTGTTGGTACTGAATTAGAGTTTCCAGAGTGGTGACCCCCACATTTTACTACTTCCTCAGCACCCTTTCTTCATCTCTAATGCTAAAAATAGGCCTTTAACATTTGTCTTTTAACCTAGATCTTCCTTCTCTCTGCCTGGAATGTTGATGTGATTTCCAGAGGTGTAGCAGCCATGTTGCCACCATGAGGATTAGCCTGCAACCTAGGGATGTTAGAGCAAAAAGGTAGTTCTAAGTTTTTGACAGCAGTGTAAGATTATACTATGGCTTCACTGAATCTCACCTTTAAAGAACACACACTTTATTTATTTATTTTGAGACAGAGCTTCAAGCTGTGACCCTGGGTAGAGTGCTGTGGCATCACAGCTCACAGCAACCTCCAGCTCCTGGGCTTAAGAGATTCTCTCGCCTCAGACTCCCAAGTAGCTGGGACTACAGGCACCCACCACAATGCTCGGCTATTTTTTGGTTGTAGTTGTCATTGTTGTTTGGCAGGCCTGGGGGTGAATTCAAACCTGCCAGCTCTGGTGTATGTGGCTGGTGCTTGAGCTACAGGGGCTGAACCAGCAATTTCTTAAAATAAGACAGTAATAAAGTTTGTTGTATCTATTGACTCCTCTTTTCATGAAGATTTCTCCGTAGCATGAAATGCTGTTTTATGGCATTTTGCCTGTGGTAAAATTTCTTTTAAAATTGGATTTCCTTGGCTCAGCGCCTGTGGCTCAATCGGCTAAGGTGCCAGCCACGTACACCTAAGGTGGCGAGTTCGAATCCCCAGCCTGGCCTGCCAAACAACAATGATGGCTGCAACCAAAAAATGTGGCGGGCGCCTGTGGTCCCAGCTACTTGGGAGGCTGAGGCAAGAGAATCGCTTAAGCCCAAGAGTTTGAGGTTGCTGTGAGCTGTGATGCCACAGCACTCTACCAAGGGCGACATAGTGAGACTGTCTCAAAAAAAAAGAAAAGAAGCAAGGCCTCATCCATTCAAGTCTGATCACAAGAGTGCAGCTATTCAGCCCCGTCTTCACACTCCACTCCCACTTCTGGTTCTCTTGCCATTTCCACCACATCTGCAGTTACGTCCTCCGCTGAAGTCTTGGTCCCCTCGTAGTCATCCTCGAGGGTTGGAATCACCATCTTCCAAACTCGTCATTGTTATTTTGACCTCCTTCCATGAATCATGAATGTTCTTAATGGCATGTAGAACGGTGAATCCTTCCCAGAAAGTGTTCAGCGAACTTCCCCAGATCCGTCAGAGGAATCCCTACCTGTGGCAGCTTTAAATGTATTTCTTAGATATTGTAATAAGACCTAAAGATCAAAATTAGTCCTTGATCCATGGGCCGTGAGCTGCAGAACGGATGCTGCGTTATCAGGCAAGAAAACAGCATTAATCTCCTTGTACGTCTCCATCAGAGCTCTTGGGTGACCGGTACATTGTCAGTGAGCAGTAATGTTTTGTAAAGAATCTTTTTTTCTAAGTAGTAGGTCTCAATGGTGGGCTTAAAATTTTCAACGAACCATGCTGCAAAAAGATGTGCATTCATCCAGGCTTGGTTGTTGCATTTCTAGAACACAGAGTAGACTTAGCATAATTCTGAAGGGTGCTGGTATTTGGGGAATGATAAATGAGCATTGGCTTCCACTAAAAGTCACCAGCTGTGTTAGTTAGTCCCTAACAAGAGCGTTAGCCTGTCCTTTGAAGCTTTGAAGCCAGGCGTTAACTCATCCCTAGCTATGAAAGTTTAGATGGTATCATCTTCTAGTGAAAGGCTGTTTGTCATCCCTATTGAAGATCTGTTGTTTCACAGAGCTGCCACCTTCATCAGTGATCTTAGCTAAATCTGGATAACCTCCTGCAGCTTCCCCTTGCTCTTCTCTGTTCTGGAGGTGGCTTCATTCCTTAAATCTCATGAATCAGCCTCCGCGGGGTCCAGATTTCCTCCCTCCCACGGCTTTCTTACCTCTCCCAGCCTTCACAGAATTGGAGAGAGTTAGGGCCTTGCTCGGGATTAGGCTTTGGCTTAAGGGAACGTTGTGGCTGATTTGATCTTTGGTCCGGACCACTCTTTCTCCACATCAGCAACAAAGCTGTTTTGTTCTCTTTTCACGCTCGTGTTCACTGGAGTAGCACTTTTAATTTCCTCTAAAAACTTTTCCTTTACATTCTCGGGACGCCTCCTTTCACTCAAGCACTTAGTGGCCACCGTAGAGTTACTCATTGGCCTAATTTCAATATTGTTGTGTCTCAGGGAATGGCAAGGCCCAGGCAGAGGGAGAGAGAGTGGGGAAACAGCTGGTCAGAACACACAACACGTATTGATAAAGTTTGCTGTCATATAGGACACGGTGCTTGGCAAAACAATCACAACAGTACCATCAAAGAGCACTGATCATGAGTCACCATAACAGATTTAATAACGACGAAAACGTTTGAAATAATGTGAAAATCAGAACACATGCCCCAGATACAGGAAGTGAGCCTCTGCAGTTATAAACATGTTGCCTGTTTATCTGATTTAGTTCTCGCCACAACTTGGTGACATATTAATCATTATGATCCATGATTCCCATTTCAGGAGTAAGAAAACAGAGAACTAGAAGATTCAGTTATGGTCAGGCATGGTGGCTCTTGCTTGTAATCCTAGCGCTCTGGGAGGCCAGGCAGGAGGCTCACTTGAGCTCAGGAGTTGGAGACCAGCTTCAGCAAGCGTGCGATCCAGTCTCTAAAAACTAGCTAGATGTTGTGATGGATGCCTGTAGTCCCAGCTACTCAGGAGGCTGAGGCAGGAGGATCACTTGAGCCCAAGAGTTTGAGGTTGCTGTGAGCTATGATGACGCCACTGCACTCTACCCAGGGACTATGTCTCAAAAAAAAAAAAAGATTCAATTACTTGTCCCATGTCACACACTAGTGGTAACGGGCAGGGCTAAAATTCAGGTCTCTTTGACTTAAAGCTCAAGCCTTTCAACACCATGGGTGTGAATACTAGCATTTTAAGAGTATGTGTGATTTCAATATTCTTCCTCTTATTGGTCTAGGAGGACAGCTGATTGTGTGCTCTTGAGGAGGGGGAATTACCTGTGTCAGTAAACTCTCTCCAATGGTGGGAGCCATGAATCTCTGTCAGACCCTAGAAAAGTAGTCCCTGCATTTTGACACAAGATAATGGTCTCACTATCAGCATTACTCAGGCCAGTTAATCCTACATCTGTTTCCCCTTCCTGAACAGGGAAGAAAAATGACTTTTCAGATGAGGCTGAGTAGGAGTGGAGTGGGTCTCTTCCAGGCGGAGGCATTAGAGAATGGCTGGTGTGTGATTCTTGTTGCCTCTTCCTTTGTTATGCTGTGACAATTTTGGAGGCACAGGGAGGATGACTGTTCTGAAGAGTCACCCTGGCTGCAAGTGGTGAGGAAGAAATAAACCCTTGTTATGTTAAGCCACCTGGAATCAAGAGATGTTTGTTACCCAGCATAACTCAGCCCATGCTGGCTGATACAGGCCTCTTCTGGCTGTCTCCTGTACCTCTCCTGTTTCCTCTTTGGAAGGCAATGCTCCAGCCCAGGTGTCCTCAAACTATGGCCCGAGGGCCCCATGCGGCCCGCCTAGGACATTTATCCCACCCACCAGGTGCTTTTGCCACCGCTGCCTGTCCTACTTAGCAGCTGACTCATCCGGTGGCCCGCAGTCCAGCCCTCCAACAGTCTGAGGGACAGTGAACTGGCCCCCTGTTTAAAAAGTTTGAGGGCCCCTGCTCCAGCCAGCCTGCAGCATTCTCCACTCTGATCTAGAACCAGCCTCGTTGCCTGTGGGTAGCCCTATTGTCCTCCTTCGTGGGTGTAGGACAGGAATCTGTACTGTAGCAAGCACAGCAGAACCCTGAGGACTGGACCAACCAATAGCTGCCCCACGGGCAGTCTGGCCCAGCAGGAGTGGAAGGGTCCCTTTGTGCAGTCCAGTCAACATGTTGCTTCTCTACCCACGTATTGGAACTTGTGTGACAAAGCCCCCAGCTTTTTTTTTTTGCAGTTTTTGGCCAGGGCTGGGTTTGAACCTGCCATCTCCAGCATATGGGGCCAGCGCCCTACCCCTTTGAGCCACAGGCACCGCCCCAGCCCCCAGCTTTAATGGGCCGCTGTGGGGCCTGCCTGTCAAGCCACTGCAATCCAATTAGCTCCCAGCCTTCCTCCTCTAATTATCACTAGCACGTTCCCACAATTTGCTTTGCAGATTGTTTCACAGCTCTTAGCAGTTATTAATCCCAAGACACGCAGAGAGGTCACGTTAAAAATAAGGCCACCAGAACGCTGAAATGAAGTCTTTGGAGGCAAGTCAGAGCTCCTCATGGAACCGCATTTCAGTCCTGACCTCAGGTCACCACTGCGGGATGCCTGCATGGCACCCCCGCCCCACCCCCGTGCCACACCACAGGACCCTGCCGCAGAGAGGGAATATCCATTTTCCTGAGGCTTGCCCAGAAGCTTCTTCAGGCAGACAAAGCCCGTCAGCTGCTTTCATTATTTAGCCGTGATTGCGGTTTAATTTGCTATTTATTAAGAACACATGTGGCAACCAAACTCGTCCCCACGGACATGCATGAAGCTATCTGAGCTCTCATTTTTACAGAAGCGAAGATAAAACAAAAAAATTTTTTTTTGAGTATGGAGGTAATCTATATTTAGTTGTTATTAAAATTATTTCTTTCATATTCCACAATTGTCTTTGCATTTTTATCCCGTCTTTATTGAGGCCTAATTTTCTTTTTCTTTCCTTCATGCCTTTTATAGCAGCAAAATATGGTCACTCTCGGCCCGATAACACACTTTATGTAAACGCTCAGCGGCTGCATTCACGTTTCAAGGCACTTAGGAAATAGACAGAGAGAAGCCGAGGAAGAGTTGTTACGTGGAAGCCTTGGGTCATAATTCTTTGTAATGTGCCTTCCATAATTAAGTTATTACTGGGCCAATTAATCTTTAACGCAAAGCACCTGTAGAAGCCTTGTTTAATGAGAGCTTTCATCACCGCTAGTCAAGGTGGGTTTGGCAGCTGAGTGTTCCAAGGGTTAAGCTGAACCCCTCTTTTGTTCTTCAGCACCTACCTCGTATCCGCGCTGGTCACGTCTCACTGCTCCCAGGACACTTCCCACTGCCACATGCACTCCACGTGAGGCAACCTGGCGTGTTCCTGCCTGAGCCGGACACAGGGTCCCCAGGGATGTGCCCAGGTGGCTCACAGGAAATCTCTCCACAGAGGCACCACCACTGACTTGTGGTCTTTGGTCCAGCAAATAGTAAATTGACCTTCTGCTACAGCAGAGGCCACGGTGAAGGTGCCGTCTTTCAGGCAGAATTTTGGTTGAAATGGGCGGTTGATATGGAGCTGACCGGAGAACAGCACGGTGGCTTCCCAGTACGCCAGGACGTCTGGGCAGGGCAGGTAGGAGCTTCACATGGGCCCGAAGTGGAGGGAGGTTTTACTCTTGTTCTGAGATTTCTGAAACTTCCTTTACAATCAGTCTTGGTAGTCTTACACCTCCATGCAAGCTGCTGGAAATTCTTGAATTTTAGAGCGTACTTGGAATGCCGGTGGGGCCGTTGACCTCGTGCTGTTGAAAGGCCTCCGTCTGGAACCCAAATCACCACCTTCATGCCCCCAGACGCTCCTTTTGCCAGCAGAGCGGTGCGAAGTCCATTCCACCCTCCGAGGGGAGGCCCTTTCCACAGTGATTGGGTGGCAGCCCCGCTGCCACCTCCAGCCTTCTGTTTCCAGATTAAATATCTCTGATCCTCCCAGCCGTCTTGACAACAGCCAGAGCTATCATTTGCTGAGCACTTATTTCAAGGTAGGTTCTGTACAAGATTTCGGTTACACTCATTTCACAAAACCCAGTGAAATACAAACTCTTGACATCTCTATTTGTCCAACAAAGAATCTGGGGTCCCACAGGCCCAGCTAAGCCCCCAGCATCATAGAGCTGGCACAAACTGCAGTGCAGGCTTCACAGAGAGGACCAGGGCCCCAGGTGCCAGGCCCGCTGGCCTCCCTCCGTGGTCCCCACCCTCAGTGTCCCAGACGTTTGAAACAGATCCTTCCACGGGCCTGTCCTGCCATGTATGGGAGGACAGCATAACCTTGTGCTTGTTTGGCTGAGGGTGTGCAGCAGGGGTGGTTTTAAGGTCCCAAAAGTTGCAGTGGCACATTTAGCATCAGTGAGGACTGTACCTGATTTATTTCAGTTGGAGAAATTCTGGGATGAGGGAAGCTGGGCTCAGCCCTTCCCCCTCCTCCTCCTTCACCTTTCTGCTCCCAAACTGGGGGTTATACCCAACCCCCACAGAAATGTGTTTGGAATCAAACCGGATGGGGGTTAGGGGTGAGATAGGGATCTCCCATATAGGGCTGGAGAGGGTCCCCCATTTTTAAGGTCTAGGAGAGCTCAGTAATCAGTTTCATTACAGACTCCATCTATAGGCACAAACAGGCCCTTTCCGGGTCACATTCTCTGGTCTCCAGCAAGGAAAAAAATCAGCCTGATTGGCATCTCATCTGGGAGCTTCCTCCTGGAGTGGGGAGCACTCACCCTAATGCTTCGCCTGGGGCAAGAACCGAGAGGACCTCACTCCTTTGCTAACTTTAGGATTAATTTCTGCCTGCAGGCTCCTGGCTAATTACGACCTATTCTTCTTTTTATTTTTGAGATAGAGCCTTACTATGTCACCCTCGGTAGAGTGCTGTAAAGTCACAGCTCACAGCAACCTCAAACTCTTAGGCTTAAGTGATTCTCTTGCCTCAGCCTCCCAAGTAGCTGGGACTACAGGCGTCAGTCACAATGCCTGGCTGGTTTTTTTTGTTGTAGTTGTCTGTTTTAGCTGGCCTGGGCTGGGTTTGAACCTGCCAGCCTGGGTGTATGTGGCTGGTGCCCTACTCACTGAGTATAGGCGCTACCCAATTATGGGCCTGTTCTGAACTTACATTCCCCAAATGCCCTCTGCCAGCAGGATAGAAAAGCAGCGTACTCACACCTGTAATCTTAGCATTCTGGGAGGCGAGGTGAGGCGGGTGGATTGCTTGAGTGCAGGAGTCCCAGACCAGCCAGAGCAATAGTGAGACCCCATACTTAAAAAAATAAAACAAAGAAAGAACCCCCTGGACAGAAGGCCCAAAAGCTCACCTGCTTGGGTCCCCCCCTCCATAGCCCGAGGTTCTGTTCCCCTTCTTTCCCTTACCTATCTCTTTATCTTACAATAAACTGAGTCCCTTTGCTTATTTTCACATTCTTCAAAACCTGCCCCCCTCCCGAGATCAAGGACCAACACAGAGGAATTCTGGCTACAGGGGCACTGGCTGACAAAGGAGAGGTGGTTTTCCTCATGAGACATGCTTGTGCTTTTTGATTATTTCTAGAGTCTGTCTTGACAAAAATTTGTTAACCTGTTATGCCATTGTTTTAAACAATGATTTAACCATTAGTCAATCTTACATATCTATCATATATACTACATATATGATTATATATACTATATATGTAGACCATGTTACATGTATACATGTAACCATGTGTACTATCATAATAAATGATAGTATAATTATGAGAATAATTAAATGAGAACTAAAAGGAAAAGGCCTGATGTAGCATCACATCTGCAGTCCTGTAATATTTCTGACATTCACACTTTCCCGTGGAACATCTGGTCGATGCTGGGATAATGTCTTGGGACAAGGAAGGAGACGCTGGGGGTGCCCCTCACGCTGCCTCCCCGTCTGTGATACAGGAAGAGACAGGGGCAGAGAGAGGTGAGATGAGCCACCAGATGATAGATGGGCACCTGCACAGGGGACAGAACTTGACAGTGGTTTGCAAATAGTTCCAGCAGGGAAGACACTGGTGAGTCAGGACTGCCTGGACACTGAGCCTGGGGTGTCCCCATCTCCAATCCCCTGAGCCTGGGCACAGCTCTGGTCCTGTTCTACTGTTACAGCAGCCTCAGGGCAGGGGCCTACCCTGGGGGGTGAGTGGGGTAGTGACTACCTCCTGGGGAGACAGACCCTGAGGGAGAGGTGGGGTTATGGCCAGGCCTAGGGTTCTGGGACTCCCCGGAAATCACCTCTGGTCTTAGGTCCCCACACCCAGCCCTAGCCAGAGGGGAGAGACGGCAGACAGTAGGATGGCACCCTGCTCTCTCAAAAGGTGGCAAATCCTGATCCAAAGCCTGTGTTTGAGTACTCTACTTTCTGCTCTCTAAAGCAAGGAAGGTTAAACCGCCTGAGAACGGTCCCATTGTTATGCTTTGTGTTTGGCCTCAGGGTGGATTCTTGTAAGGAATTAGAGGCTTTAGGAGGCCCCCATACCTAGGAGGCTGTGAATGGGGGACACCTCCAGTCTCTCCTTAAAAAAAGACAGATACTTTGCATTTGTAATTTTCTCTGGATTTCTATTTTACTTATTTCATCCAGAATTAATTTCATTAATTCTGACCCGGGAAGGGCAAAGGAAGTCTTTTTTAAAGTGGGAAACTTGCCAAGTGGCTCCATATGCCTGGGGGACAGTGGCCATGGAGCAGATTCATTGCTTTATCAATCATTTACATAAAAAAAAGTCTCATATTGCCTCCAGAGAAGTCAGTGCCTAGGAGGCAGCTTCTAACAAAAACTGAACATACAGATTTGAAAATATCCCTCCGTTGTGCTTCTGAAGGGCTTTTCACGTAACCCACCATGACCCCTGCACACATCATCAGTGGAGTCTGTCCTACTTTGGCACCACCCTGTGCTGTCGGCACAGAGGTTCGGTGCTGCCTTCTTTGTGGGGGAAGCAGGTGCCCCCACGAGATCCACACCTCTTTTCTGTGTCTGGTTCTGAGCGCCTGGCTGGGATGTGTGTATAGCTTGCCCTGGGACCTCCACGCTGCTGGGTGTGCTGGGGTGTCCCTAGAAGCAGCTGCACCAGAGTTTCTTATACTGGATTGATCTGGACATTGACTGACTCCAGTCCGCAAATATGAAGAGCGTGTGAGCTGGGCTCAGAAAACGCCATCCCGGGATTTACAGCCCTGCCCAAGAGGTGCGAGTGCCAATGAGTGTGGGATCCATGGGGCTGGGTGGGGCTAGAGGACGGCCAGAGCAGGCTGGAAGCTTCTCTGAGGGGGGTGGTAGTGCATGCCCACCTCTAAAGAGGATGAGGAAGGGCAGACCTGAGAAGGCAGAAACCTCCCAGGGCTGGGTTTACCCAGAGGAGGGGTCTAGATCTGACCCAGGGAGGACGGAAGCCAGCCAGGAGCTAAAGCAGGTGTGATCTGGGGCTTGACCAAGCCTTAGTGAGGCAGGGGGTAGGGGCTGAAGGACACTCAAAATTAGCAGCCGATGATGAGGGGCAGGATGGACAGAAATGCTGGGCCCGAGGCAGGCAAAGGACTCTGCAGGACTTGGAGATGTGAGGCCTGGGTGGAGGGAGAAGGCCCAGGATGCCTCTGGGGGGCACTTAGAGTCTAGAGCACTTAGTAGACAGATATGTCCCCTCCCCCAGTGGGACCCTAGAGGAAGGGCAGGCGCTGTGAGTTCTTTTTCCAAGGAGGGTACTCAGCAGAGCAGATGTAGGCATGGATAAGGCCACCCAGGAGCACTAGGGTGAGAGAAGGGAGAGGCCAGGCACAGAGCTGGGTGTCCCCAGGGCTTCAGGGTGGACAGAGGGGGAGATAAGACAGGAAGGAAACACAAAGCAAATTGGCAGTGACTGCAATGGAGGTGTGCGTGCACGCTTGAGGGTGCACGGTGTCAACACCAGACACTGTTGTTTTTTAAAGTCAGGTTTTTTTTTTATTTAATACGTTCTAATCAAACAGTAACAGCAGTAAATAAAGACTTGGAAAAAACAGGCAGGTATTACCCTATGTCTGAAAAAAATTAAGTCAAAGTGTTGTACATGGTAGAAGGGAGACATCTCTAATGTCCATGCTTAGACAATTCAAGGACGACTTGGAAATTCTAAAGTCATTTCTAAAAACTCAATGGCAACAGGTTGAGACACCTGTTGAGGGCAATATGTCTCTGTCTACATTGGTTTTCATGAACAGGGGTTGGGGTGCACCCGCATAGCATGACATTCTTGCCTTTAGCCTCCAAGGAAAAGAAAAAGTCTCTTCCATTTGTACCAGGTTGAGAGATTTCAACAGACACTGCCGATGGAAGCCCCCACCTGGGACATTTCTCTTGGTTGATTAAATGGATGTTTAGTGTGTCAGGCCATCTAAGAGCAGAGTTGGGGGTGCCCACTCACACTGGGTCAGGGCAGATCTCCCTGACTTAAGGGCACTCATTCAAACACCCTTGCAGACCTATCCAGAAATGAAGTTTTACCAGCAAAGTATCCCTTGACTCAGTCAAGATGACATCTAACCTTAGCGATCAATTTGGGGTAGGTATAAACCGAGGTTAGAGTCATCATCCTAGAGCACAGGTGTCTCTGCAGAGAAGTGATTGTCCTTAGAATAAGTCGCTGGCAGTTGGGTTCCTGGGTTCTTCTATTTTAGACTTGGACACACATGGCTGTCCCCAGTCCGCGGGAATTTCCCATTTCTCACATCCTAGAAGATGCTGGGTTGTGTATGTCCTTGTGTTCCTCTGTTTGGGAAAAAGAAAGTAAATAGTTTTGATTTGATTTGATCATATGTGATTATGAGTGAGTAAAGATATTTTTGATAGTTTACATGTCAATTGTTTGTTTCCAGAAGACTCACTGATACTTTCGCTAGTTTGGTAAGTTTCCCTTTTCTAATCTGTTTTCCAGTTTACACGCAGCTAAAGTCCTTCTTTTTGTTGCACAATTTTGGGCAAAGGCATAGTCATGGAATCACCATGCGATCAAGATAAAAAGCAGTTCCACCCCGCAAATTCCCTCCAACGGGTGCTTCTTTGCAATCTCTGACCACTCCAACCCTGACAGCCAATGATCACGCCTCCATTCCTAGGGCTTTGCCTTTTCCAGAATATCTGGAGAGGAATGCTGCGGTCTGTGGCCTTGCGTGGGGCCTCCCCCTCTTCACATGTGTTTGAAATTCAGGGTACTGTTGCCTCTAGCAAGACGCGTTCCTTCCGATTGCTGAGCAGCACGATGCGAGTATGGATACGCCAGTTTGTTTATCCCGTCACCAACCGAAGGACATTTATTTGGGTTGTTTCCCGGTTTTGGTAATTATGAATAAACCTCCCATAATCATTCAAACCCATTTTAGTGTGAGCAGAAGTTTTTCATTGCTTTGGGTAACTACCTAGGTTGAATATATTACGTATGTGTCTTCTCTTGGGAGGAACTGCTAAGCTGCTTTCCAGCGTGGCTCTGCCGTGCTGCGTTTCCACCAGCCACGTGTGAGGGTTCTAGCTGCTCCACACCTCTGCCAGGACTTTCCCCCGGCAGCCATAATAACAGGTGTGCCGTCTTCATTTACATTTCCCTAAGAACAGCCGGCGTGCACCATCTTTACCTGGGATCATTTGCCATCCTTTGGTGAAGAGGCTGTTCCAATCTTTTGCCCATTTTTTAAAAATTGGCTGGCTGTTTGTTTTCCTAGTGAGTTTGGAGAGCTCTGGGGTATTGTAGAGATATGAGTCCTTTGTCAGGATATGCGATTTGCAAGTCTTTTCTCCCAGTCTTTTCACTCTTCACACGATGTCTTTCAAAGAGGGAACGCGTTAGGCTTTGGTGCAGCCAAATTTATCAACTTCTTTCTTTGATGAATCACGCTTGTGTTGTCATGACTAAGGACTCTTTGCCTAACTCAATGACAAAGAAGACTTTCTCCCAGGTTTTCATTTAAGAGTTTATAGCTTTTTTTTTTTTTTTTTAAATACGGAGCCTCAAGCTATCCCCCTGGGTAGAGTGCTGTGGCATCACAGCTCAAAGCAACCTCCAACTCCTGGGCTCAAGCGAGTCTCCTGCCTCCGTCTCCCAAGTAGCTGGACCACAGGTGCCCGCCACAACGCCCGGCCATTTTTTGGTTGCAGCCATCATTGTTGTTTGGCGGGCCTGGGCTGGGGATTCGAATCCGCCACCTTAGGTGTACGTGGCTGGCGCCTTAGCCGATTGAGCCACAGGCGCCGAGCCAAGTTTATAGCTTTAAATACGTTCAACAGATGCTCTTACCCCCTTCATGGGCTTGATTTCATTTTTTTTGGTGGTTGTTTTAGTTCAGGTCCTAATCCACAGGGACTTCGTCTCTTCCTGGAGAGCATGTGACACATTTACAAAGGCCTTCCGGCCTTCTCCACCCCAAGAATTGCAAATTATCATCTGTGGCTTTCCTCTAATAATTTATTTTCCATTTAATGGTTAAATCTTTAATTCATCTGAAATTCATTTTGCCATGAAAAGTGGGTTAGCAATTTAGCTGCATTTTTCAAAAAAATGCTAGGCCCGTACTACATTATTTATTGAATAGTCCTCTTTTTTGTACATTTTTAAAAGCACATTTATAATAGACCAAGTTCCCTCCCAGATCTCCTTCCCTCCTGCCCTTCCTCCCCGTCCTTCCTTCATTTGCTAAAAGCATACTGAGCGTGCACCAAGGACCAGGCTCTCTGTACGTGCTACAGATCAAGGAGAGCAGGAGACAGCTCAAGTTTAGCGCTGGGCAAGACCCTCCAAAGCACTCAGCACTAGCACACAGATCATATTTTAGCTTTGGTGTAAAGTAACCAATAGATTGTCAAAGAAGCATGATATTACCTTCCTAACAGAGGGGTTCATTTGCTTGGCAGATATTAAGTTGATGGACACAGCCAAGTTGCTTATAGCAGGGGGGGGTTTATTACTTGGTATACGTAGGCAGCACATTAGAGATAGTTCCCAAGGCAGTGTGTCCCAGGACTCTAGCGCTGGGCTGGTTTTGGTCTTATAAGCACGGGGGTAATGAGGTATGATCTGATCAGATCTTATAACAAAGTCATGACAACAGGCATGATCTGACTAGATCCTGCCATGGGGTGATGTCAGCGCTCTATCTGATTGGCTCCCAGATCCTGACACATGAGGTCCACGTCTTTTGTTTGTTTGTTTTTTTAGAGATAGAGTCTCACTTTGTCACCCTCCGTAGAAGGTAGAGTGCCACGAGGTCACAGCTCACAGCAACCTCCAACTCCCAGGCCGAGGCGATTCTCTTGCCTCAGCCTCTTGAGTAGCTGGGACTATAGGTGCCCACAACAATGCCTAGCTATATTTTGTTGCAGTTTGGCCAGGGCTGAGTTCGAACCTGCCACCCTGGGTATATGGGACTAGTGCCCTACCCACTGAGCCACAGGCGCTGCCTGGGGTCCACTTCTTAATTCAGTCCCCACCTCTCAGTCCCAGGACTTAGGTTCCGCTCATGGTTGCATGCTTGGTTCATCTGGGCATGCTCAGGTTACCCTCTCTTCAACTTAGGGGGGTCCATGGCAACCAAAAAACAACTCACAGCTTTGTTACATAAAAGTTGAGCCAGATTGGTCTCATAATGGGAAAATACGGAGGAAAGAGAGAGCCTGGTGTATTAAAAACTTGAAAGATCATCGTGTGTAGTAGGCAGAGAATTGTTAGGTTGGTTTTATTTCTGTATTGGTTGATTGCTCTATCGATCTATTTCTGTGCCCGTTGCCCTGGGTAATTGTTGTAGCTTTTTGGTATATTTAATTTTGAGCAGGGCAGTTATTTTTAACTAGTCTTCTTTTTGAAGGTTTTTCTTGGTATTTTAAAATCAATTTTTATTGAAATCTAGTCTATAAAAAATACATAAATCATAAGTGCACAGCTTGATGAATTTTCCCAAAGTGAACACACCCGTGTGAGCAGACACAGATCAAGACACGGAACATTTTGGCATCTGGACATTTTCCTCATGCTTCTTCCAAGTCCTGGCTTCCAACACCGTACATCATGTCAGCCTATTACTCAACTTTACATAGATGGAATTATATAGTACTTTCCTGTATAATATGTTATGCTTCCTTCACTCAACATGGTAATTGTGAGATTAATTCTTGCTTTTGCATGGAGCAGTGGTTCATGCGTCTTTATTACTTACCAGCATTCCATTCATTTACACATATTAATTCTTTTTTTTTTTTCTTTTTTTTGAGACGGAGCCTCAAGCTATCCCCCTGGGTAGAGTGCCATGGCATCCCAGCTTATAGCAACCTCCAACTCCTGGGCTCAAGCGAGTCTCCTGCCTCCACCTCCCAAGTAGCTGGGACCACAGGCGCCCGCCACAACGCCCGGCCATTTTTTGGTTGCAGCCATCATTGTTGTTTGGCAGGCCCGGGCTGGGGATTGGAACCTGCCACCTTAGGTGTACATGGCTGGCGCCTTAGCCGATTGAGCCACAGGCGCCGAGCCAAGACCTTGTTTCTACTAAAAATAGAAAACCCTAGCCGGGCATAGTGGTACATGCCTGTAGTCCCAGCTAGTTGGGAGGCTGAGGCTAGAGGATCGTTTGAGTCCAAGAGTTTGAGGTTGCTGTGAGCTAGGATGTCTTGGCACTCTACTGAGAGTGACAGAGTGAGACTCTGTCTGAAAAAAAAAATCATCAACCACAAATTCTATATCTGACAAAACTGTCCTTCAGAAATAGAGGAGAGATAAAGACATTCTCAGATCAATGAAAATTAAAAGAATTTGTGAATAGCGGACCACCCTTAAAGAATGGTTAAATGAAGTTCTTCAAACCAAAAGAAATTATGAAAGGAATCTTGGAGCATTAGGAAGGGAGGAAAAACAGTGGGAAAAGCAGATATATTTGAACATTCAATGGATGATCTTCTTTGTGAGTTGTTTAATTCCTGTGATAAGTAAAAGAAAAATTATAATAACGGGGGCACTCAAGACAATGATATTGTAGGCCAGCCTGGTGGCTCATGCCTGTAATCCCAGCATGCTGGGAGGCCAAGGTGGGTGGCTTGTCTGCGCTCAGGAGTTCGAGACCAGCCTGAGCAAGAATGAGACCCAGATCTCTAAAAACTGCCAGACGTTGTGGTGGGTACCAGTAGTCCCAGCTACTAGGGAGGCTGAGGAAAAAGAATCGATTTGAGTCCAACAGTTTGAGGTTGCTGTGAGCTATGACACCAAGGCCCTCTACCAAGGGCGACAAAGTTAGGGTCTGTCTCTTAAAAAATAAATAAAAAGACAATGATATTTTCAAGGGGAAAGTACAGGCCAGGTGTGGTGGCTCATGCCTATAATCCTCACACTCTGGGAGGCCGAGGCACGTGGATAGCCTGGGCACAGGAGTTCCAGACCAGCCTGAGCAAGAATGAGACCCCCGTCCCTACTAAAAATAGAAAAAACTGGAGTGGGTCTCTAGGGCAGTTCCCGTTGTCTGCGTCTCGCTGCAGAAGCCATATATTGAAAACAATGTCTGGAAGCTTCTACTTTGTAATTGTTGGCCACCATGATAATCCAGTTTTTGAAATGGAGTTTTTGCCAGCTGGGAAAGCTGAATCCAAAGATGACCGCCATCATCTGAACCAGTTCATAGCTCATGCTGCTCTTGACCTGGTAGATGAGAACAAGTGGCTGTTGAACAATATGTACTTGAAAACTGGACAAGTTGAACGAGTGGTTTGTGTCAGCATTTGTCACTGCTAGCCTGGAAAACTTTACTTGTAGTGTCAATTTATCTAAAACTAATGAAACTGCTATTATATTTAAACATAGTACACTGTTTCATGACACTTATCAATAAATCAATATTTGTTTATAAACAGTGTTATTTATAAAGAGCTCTTTATCAATATTAAAATATTTTTTATTTTAAAAGTTGAAAAAAAATAAAAATAGGAAAAACTAACCGGGCATGGTGGTGCATGCCTGTAGTCCCAGCTACTCAGGAGGCTGAGGCAGGAGGATTGCTTAAGCCCAAGAGTTTGAGGTTGCTGTGAGCTTTGATGCCAGGGCAATCTACCCAGGGCAGCAGAGTAAGACTCTGTCTCAAAATAAGTTAATTAATTAAAAATAAAGTGGAAAGCATAAAGACGCCTGAATGGGAGTAAAGTTCCCATACTTTGTGGAGTGAAAACTGTTGATATCCATAAACTGTGATAAGTCACATACACATGGTATAATCATACTTGAACAATCACTAAGGAAGTTATACAAAGTAATACACCCCCAAGTATTATAAGCAAATCAACATGTGATCTGATTTAAAAAAAAAAAAGTAACCACAAAAATGCAAGAAGATTGAACCAAAAAGAATTATTCTTGAGCCTTAAGATTTAATGAAATTTGCCTTGGTAGGTTCTGGACTTGCTTGGGACTCATCACCCCTTCTTTCATTCTAATTTCTCCTTTTGGAATGAGAATATCCTATGCCTGTCCCGTCATTGTATTTTGGAAGGATATAACTTGTCTGTTTCACAGGTTCGTAGCTGCATAGAAATTTGTCTCAGGATGAATTGTACCTTGAGTCTCACCCACATATATTTCAGATGATATTTAGATAAGACTTCGAACTTTAGAGCTGATGCTGGAATGAGTTAGGGCTTTAGAGACTGTTGGGATATGACGATTATATTTTCCATGTGAGAAGAACATAAATTTCAGGGGAACAATAGAGGTTAAGTCTTTCTCCCTAATCTAACTTTAGACAGACCCCTCTGAGCCCTCTTTTTGACTGGGACTTGTCCTTATTCCCTGTCCTCATTCTTGCTACATCCAGTTTTTAGCAAGAGATTTGCTAAGTCAGTTTAGTGAGAATCCCTCACCCTTAATATCTGACCATGCAGGACTATCTTTAGTAAGAATTTTGTTAAGTTTAGCAAGAAGCCCCCTTCCCTTGACGTCTCATTATTAGTAATTTTTTATCTAGGCCCACTTGGGTGACAACACCATCCAAGTGGCTCTGCTAAGACCCCATCCCTTCAGATCTCTGTGGGAGTCTAGCCCAAAAAACTCTCTGTAAGAGCTGCCTGCCCCTGCCCCTGAGGCACTGGACAGGGTCATACCTGCTGGCTGAAACTCTTGAGAAGATGATTCAAGCTTTACTCATGGCCCCTCAGAAAGTCCTACCCTCCAGTAAGTTTGAAATTGGGGCTTCTCTGGTCTCTAATTCAACCAGATTCTCCAATGTGATTACACTCCCTCATGTGGGTTAGTGGTCAGAGTTCACATGATTGTGATTCCATTCTTTACTAGTGCTCTGTGGAGACAAGAAACTCCTTGCTAGATGCCAAGTAGCTGGTAGCAATTGGGGGCCTTTTCCAAGTCTGAGACTAGATAGAGTTCCATTGTGACAGCCTCCTGCACCAGTCTGAATACCTTTTCTAAGTATTTGGCATGTTTTCATTTACCATTTGATGCATCCTTCTGTGCTATTTGTTTTTTTCCACTCATAATTATGAAATTTACCCGTGTTGGTGTGTACAGAGCTCTACATCCTACATGCTATATTTTAGCTCTTCTCTTATATTCCAGTGTACTGTAGGAGGTTAGAAATACCTGTTTATGCACCTCTGTATATGTTATCTGTACCAACTGCATCATTGGAAAAAAGAAGCTCAGGGCTCCTTTTGGATTTTAGAGACTATATACCACATCTGAGTGTACTCCGTTATCCCATCATCCAAGTAATCCACATAAGACTACCACTTTTGACTGGGGACATGTTCTGTGCATGACAGTTAGTCTAATTTCCCATCTGTCCTACCTCTTGTCAATAGTCTCATGTGCAAAGTTCCCATGATAGCCAGAAGGAGGATGTGCATGGGCACAGAAACATAGACCTTTCATAATGGAGGCTGATCTGGATAGCATTACTGGTGAGGTCCCAATCTGCCAAACGGCAGAGACCAACATTATGTCCGCATATGGCACCATTCCACAGGCAAACCTGCCAGCAGCCAGGTGCAGGATAATTGCACTGGACCTCTTTCACCTTGGAGATGTGGGTCTGAGTCCACTCAGACTGCTATAACAAAAATACTGTAAACTGGGTAGCTTATATACAACAAAAAATTTATTTATCAGAGTTCTGGAAGCTGGTAAATATAAGATAAAGGTCCCAGCAGATTTGGTGTCTGCCAAGGGCCCATTTCCGAGTTCATAGATGGTACTTCTTGCTCAGTTTTCATACGGTGGAAGGAGCAAGGAATCTCTCTTGAGCCTCTTTTATTTTATTTTATTTATTTTTTTGAGACAGAGCCTCAAGCTATCCCCTTGGGTAGAGTGCCATGGCATCACAGCTCATAGCAACCTCCAACTCCTGGGCTCAAGTGAGTCTCCTGCCTCAGCCTCCCAAGTAGCTGGGACCACAGGCGCCCACCACGACGCCCGGCCATTTTTTGGTTGCAGCCATCATTGTTGTTTTGCGGGCCCAGGCTGGGGATTCGAACCCACCACCTTAGGCGTACGTGGCTGGCGCCTTAGCCGATTGAGCCACAGGCGCCAAGCCAGACTTCGGTATTTTAGGGCAAATTCTGTTGATTCTCAAAGTTCTCTTCTTTCTGTAGCCTTCTCTTCCAATATCCACCTATAAACACAACCTTAACTTCATTATTGTTGGGTTTTTTTTGAAACAGAGTTTCACCACGTTGCCCTCAGTAGAGTGCTGTGGCGTCACAGCTCACAGCAATCTCAAACCCTTGGGCTTAAGTGAGTCTCTTGCCTCAGTCTCCCACATAGCTGGGACTACAGGCACCCGCCACAACCCCCAGCTATTTGTTGTTGTTGTAGTTGTCATTGTTGTTTGGCAGGCCTGAGGCTGGGTTTGAACCTGCCAGCTCCAGTGCATGTGGCCTGCGCCCTAGCTTCTGAGCTACAGGCACCAAGCCACAACCTTAACTTTAACTGCTAGTTTCTGATTTACATTGGCAACTCATCCAACTGCATAGATGCAGCAGCTTCTTGAAATCTTTTATGTGAAATTAAAGCCCATTTTGCTAGTGTTGTGGAAATCCTAGTGAGCAGCCACTGTGTATGGCTTCTCCAGTAAGTGCCCTAGTTCCATCAGCCCAGCCTTTGCTCTTTTCTCACTCCCATCTCTTCTTTGCAGTGATGGGAGTTGAGTGGGAGATCAAGGCCTATAGGTAGGAGTCAGGGTACAGTACATGGCTGCTTTCCCTTGTCACCACTTCTTTTTTTTTTTTTTTTTTGAGACAGAGCCTCAAGCTATCCCCCTGGGTAGAGTGCCATGGCATCACAGCTCATAGCAACCTCCAACTCCTGGGCTCAAGCGAATCTCCTGCCTCCGCCTCCCAAGTAGCTGGGACCACAG
>CAUYQV010084899.1:0-13608 GCA_963574575.1 Galagoides demidoff | reverse complement strand
CTGTGGTCCCAGCTACTTGGGAGGCTGAGGCAGGAGACTCGCTTGAGCCCAGGAGTTGGAGGTTGCTATGAGCTGTGATGCCATGGCACTCTACCCAGGGGGATAGCTTGAGGCTCCGTCTCAAAAAAAAAAAAAGAAAAGACACTTTCTTTTTGCAGCAGGATAAGAATTCCTATGATTCCAGCCAAAGGGACTATGCTGGAACTGAAGCTGCAGCTTCCGTCCTGCTCCACAGGCTGTGAAAGGTAGTTGCAGCCTTCAGCTTTAGCTTGTGGGCTCCCCTCGGAGAGCTCAGGACAGCTGCCTGGCCAGCAGGTAGCCTCTCACCGGCTCTAGCAGGAAAGGAAAAAGGATGGGGTGGAGGCAGGGCGCCCACCTAGGTCCTACCGGCTTGGCCTCCCACAGATGGGCTGGGTGCCTTTAAGCAAAATACTTGGCCACTGCCCCCTCAGGGCCACTGAGGTGGAGCTCAACACTCAGGATTTGTGCCCCTTTCTGTATGTCAGTGAAAACATTTACTAAAAATAAAGGTGATGTTGTTAGAAGCAGCGTTAATGGTGACCCACAAGAACATGGCTGGGAAGGACACCAGGGGCTTGCTGGGGGTCCAGAAGTTTGCTTCTTGATCTGATGCACATTTTCTTTTTCTTTTCTTTTTTTGAGACAGAGTCTCAAGCTGTCACCCTGGGTAGAGTGCCCTGGCCCCATAGCTCACAATAACCTCCAACTCCCGGGCTTTACATGATCCTCCTGCTTCAGCCTCCTAAGCAGGTGGGACTACAGACACCCAGTACTACTCTCGGCTAGTGGCCAGTTTTTCTATAGTAGAGACAGGGTCTCACTCTTGCTCAGGGATCCTGAGCTCAAGAGATCTTCCCACTTTGGCTTCCCAGAGTGCTGGGATTACAGCCTGAGCCACTGCCTCTGGCCCATCTGCCGCACACTTTTGAAGTGTGTGGATCACCATGTGTCTGCCGCCCTTGATGAATCTTTTTAAGGTAGGAGAAACGGGCGGGCGTTACACTTAGCTTTCCCGAGGCTTCCACTACAAGCAAGCATGCTTCGCTGTCGGGGTCAAGGCCTAACCTAGCCCTTTATCAGCTGTGAGAGCCCGGTGGGTCACTTTGCCTTTACAATCCTGTTTCCTCGTCTTTAAAAGGGGGCTGGTATGAGGATGGAGACAGAAAATGCAGGGTGTGGTTAGCCCAGGGTGAGAGCTCAGTTAAGCATTAAAATGTCACCGCTCCCTTTTCAGGGTCCACTGAGGGAAACATCCCCTTTCAAGCCTCCAGAGGAGCCCTAAACCTCTTGCTCGGAAACTATTCTCTCCCGGTGCGTCTAGGGCGCACCCTTCCACACCGCAGGCGCTTCCAGGGAGAGGGGATTAGGTGCCGAGCGAGCACTCAGCCTCCTTGGGGCTGGCCGAGGGATTAAGTCTTTCCATAAATACTCAAGCCTCCCTCCCAGCCTGAGGACTGAGTGCTTGGGTGGGGACACGGAGCCCGAGGTGGGTGTGACCTGCACAGGTGAGCGGGTGGGCAGGAGCAGCCAGAACCTGCGGCTCCCGGGCGCACCCCTCTGACTTCAGTTTCCCCGTCTGCGCATGGAGGCGCCAATCTGCACTATCTCCGCACTGTCTTTCGAGTCCCTTTTCCTCTCTCTTCCGGAGATTCAAAGGCTGCTCAGTCTGCAAACACCTTCCCCTCGATTCCAGCCGAGGACAACCAGCCGCTTACCGCCCTGTCCCAGAGAGCGCCAGGTCTCCCTTTTCACTGAGCGCCTGCCCAGCCGGGAGAAGGCGCGCGTGCGTCCACACTGGTCGCCCTTTGCGGTGGCAAACCTGCTTTGATGCCCTGGGAGCGAAGGGGCCCCCTAAGTAGGCGGTTCATAAATAATAGATCCTGCGATACTCGACAGAGGGGAAATGGCTCCTCCGGAGGCCTCCTGCCCCCGCCCCCAGCCGGGCCCCTTTCCAGCTCCAGGAATGGCGCTCTGCTCGGTTCCCAAGAAGCCCGTGACCGCGCGGGGTGTCAGGTGGGGATTGGGGGGCCAGAGGCTTCCGCGCGGACACGCCCCCACAGTCCGATGGAAGTTGGGGCCAGAGGGGGCCTGACTTTCCCAAGCAAAGTCCGCGAGAAGTTGGGAAGACGCCGGGTCCTCAAGGGGCCCCCGCCCGCCCCGGCAGCGCCCCTGCCCCGCGCGCGCCCCCGGACTCACCGCGTGCTGGTGGGCTCACTGCCGAGCCGCGCCCAGGGCGCACGGGGCCCGCCCGGGGCCCGCCCGGGTGCTGGTGGCGGCGGCAACCGGGATCGGGGGGGGGGGTGCGGCGAAGAGTCTGCAAGAGAGAGCAGCGGGGGGTCATGGCCCGGCCGGCGCTCCGGCCGCCGCCGCCTCCCGCGGCCCCCGCCCAGCTCCTGGAGGCGGCGCTAACGGCACGCCCGCCGCGGGCGCGGGATTGCAGGGGCCGGGCGCGGGGCGGAGCGGGCCCGCCCGCCGCCGCCAGAGTAGCACGCCAGGATCCGCCCGGCGCCCGTGGCGGCAGCCGGGTTCCCCCAGTCCGCGAGTTTTCTCTAGCTGGGCTCTGCAGCTCAGGAGGGTCCTGGCGAAAAGTTGGGGCAGCTGCCGTGTGGGCTCCCCACCGTGCATCGCTCCCCGGGTTGGCTGCCAGACTGGTGGCCGTGCTCTCCTGCCCTGGGTGGTGGAAAGGGACGCCAGGTCCTTCCATACCGGAGGCCCTGCTTGAGTGGGCCCACTGCCAGGGTGCGGGTGTCGGGGCGGGGGGCGAGGAGAAGGAGGCTCCACCTTTTCGCCCTCCCCAGCACACCCCCTTTCTGGTGCAGGGGACCCCAAGCCCTTCGCTCCAGCTGTGGGGGTTCCAAAGGCCCTTTAATCAGTGAGCAGCTCCTCTGTGTTCGGGCTGTCCCTTCAGCAACAGACTTGCTTTGGCACCCCCTATTGGGAGGGGTGGGCTTGCCTTCTGTCCTCTTGTGCTGGTTTCAGGTTTTTGATGATGACCTTGTCGATGACCAGCCATAGTGTGGGTTCAGGCACCTTTTATTCAAAGGGTCTTCTTAGGAGGCAGTCCCCACCCCCCACACCAGTGGGGAGGCCTCTGCAGACACCTGCCTAGCTGGACACGACCCCAACCCTGTGTTTCCATGCCATTTGTCACAAGCCTGTGGTGCCATCCTTACCCTACAGGCCCAAGGTCGCCACACCCTGTGTTCTGTGTACTCCTGGAGGCTTACAAGGGGAAACTGAGTCACGGAGCAGGAAAGTGATACTGCTTTGGTGAACGCAGCCAAGGGCTTCAGGAAATGGAGTCAGCGTTCTAGCCACACGTTCCTGCTTAGAGTCACTTCTAAAAATGTGGTTCTCTGAACTTATTGAGCCTGGAGTGACAGGCAGGAAATGTATCAGAGCCTCCCCAACAGAAGGGTGCAGGCGCCAGGCAGGACATTTCTTCCACCTGTGCCCCCCCCCACCCAGGCAAGCTGGGGCCTGCAGCTGGGCTGTGCTGGCCTTGGCTGTTCCCCAGAGGTTGGCCTGTGGGCTCCCTGCTGAGGACACACCCCTGGGGAGGAGCTAGTGTTTAGGCTCAGAAACAGTCCCCCCATTTGAAGACCCCAGAAGTAGCCCCAGAAGCAAACATTGTTCTCCAACTTCTGTCTGCCTTGCTCTCAGTCCCATTCTCCCTTGAGGCTAACCATAGAAACTAGAATCTCTCCTCCCCCAAAGCCAGAACCTCCTTTCCTAAAAGCCAAAAATAAAATCCAAAATCACTCCAAATCTAACTGGCCATAAAGTAATTATCTGACTTGCCCAGTTTGACTGTAGGCCATAGTCCCCCATTCCAGAGAGGGCCCTGCCCACACCCAGAAGGAAGGCCAGTGCTGGGAGAGGTTAAGGGGAATCCAGGCAGACAGGCCTTGCTGGGTCCCCACTCAGCTGGTTAGCTTCAGATCACACACACCTTTTTCCTCCAGTCATACATCTACACAGCTGGTCATACCCTGTTGAACTTAAGCAGAAAAATGGACAATGTCCCTGAATCTGCAGGGTCCATGTTTGAATATTGAGTAGGTTTGTCTGCTGTTAACCCATCTGTCTCCTATCAGTGATTTTGACCCCTTAGGGTGCCAAGGGCCTTGGTCCCTGCACTAGAAAGCCAGGAAGAGGCTTGGGGTGTGGGGGGAAAGGGCTAACAGGCTGGATGTGGGCCTTGGATGGGGCGAACCATTATGCCCCCACTGTGTGCCCACCTCTGCCTGATGTGAGGAAGCAGAGTAACGGCCCCAGGCGCTGGAGAAGGAAGAACTCAGGCTGGGCCTGCTCGGGCCCTGAAACCCCACAAAGCCCCCCTCCTTCCTCTGTCTCCTCCCAGCCCTGCAGTCCCTGCCCCTGAGGCCAGGTTCTCCTTCAGAACCTTGCACACATCTGATCAATATCTATTAACAGGTAAGCCCAGCCCTCCCTGTCCTCCTCAGGGCTCTCTGCTGCCCTAGCCCCTCTGCAGTCAGCAAGTCCCTGGGCCAGTGCCTCACTCTGCACCTCCCCTGGGGTCCCCAGGAGCCATTTCCTGGGCTGCTGAGGGTCCTGTGCCCTGTCCCTCCTGGGAGGAACTGTGGGCAGAGCTGCTCCCAGCTGAGAAGCCTTGAATAGGCCAGACGCTTGGTGCTGGTGGAGATGAGCTGTCTCTGTGATTCAGTCATTCACTCCAACTGGTACCAACCCGGCACCACAGTGCAGGTGACCCTAACTTCAAAGCCTGCTCATAACAACACTCTCAGGTGTGGGGACATTGGCCTAAAGGAAGGCCCAGGTCACAGGTCACCCAGCTGGGGAGTGGTGTTTCCAACTCTGTCCCTTCCGTCCTAGGCTCTCCTGCCCCCAACAGAGAAAGGAGCCTCTCTTCCCTAGGGACTTTGGCCAAACTCTCAGTGCTAAGGGGGGGGGGGGACACTAATTAGGGGACAGATAATGAGAGGAGGCTGTCAACTGGGCAGAGATAAGGAATGGAAGGAATCCAGTTTAATCTGCCTCCTCCCCAGGATGCCTCTGCTCCTTGAGAACAGGGGGTTTGACCCTAAGGACTTTTAGGCCAGATCACCCCTCATGCTGGGGTCTGTCCTGAGCAGTGTGGTGCACTGAGCAGCATCTCTGGCTCCTATTAGCTGCCAATAGCACCAGGCCCCAAAGTTGTGACAATCAAAAGATATCTCCTGACATTACCAACTGTCCCCTGGGAGCACAGTGGCCCTTTGTTGAGAACCTGAGTATTTTCCAATGGTTCCCAGCCCTGACAGTCTGCCAGAATCACCTGGCAAGTTGAAAAATAAATAAGTAAAAATGAATGAAGCAAAAAACTCAGGAGCAGCAAAAGCAGATGGGGTACATGGGGTGCTGCCTGGAACCCCACAGACCTGGAGATAAGGCCAGGGCGGTGCCCACACACCTGTCTGCGATTAGAAACACCTGGAGTGTGGGGCTGGGCAGGTGCTGCAGCCTGGGATGCTGGGATTTTTGGATGCAGGGCCGAGTGGGCTGGCCTGACAGCTGAGCCCCACCCTTCCTTCTCAGCCTAGAGACCCCAAGTCTGAGGAGGAAGTAGAACAATGTCTCCCCTCTTCTCCCCTTGGGGGTTAACAGCTCAGAGAGCAGCTTCCTGTACAGGATTGGACCAGAGACCGAGTTGAGAACAGTGGCTGAGCCAGCGGCCCACACCCTGCCCCTCAAGAGTGTGGGGGGTGAGTGCTAAGCAGAACCCAAGCAGAGGGGTGTCCCCAGGTTAGGCAGGGTGGACAGAGACAGCCCTTTGAGCCTGGGACTGTCAAGGAACACAGTGATGAAGGTGAGGGAGCCAGCCACACGTTTCTGGGCAGAAAGGCTTCCCATGGAAGCTCTGGGTTGAGAACACAGCACTGTAGGACTGCCACCACCTGGTAACATGGCCCCCCTCCCTTCCCCAGCCCTCAGACTGTGTCGTGGGCGGCTCATGGGAAAGGCTCTGTCTCTCCCACTCACAGGTGAGCCTGCTGAGGGTGGGCCCAGTCTGCATGAGGACAGAGCCAGCAGGAGCAGGTGTCAGTAAATACTGGCGGGGTGGGCGGTGGTTTGCAGGAGTGAAGGACTGCGAGGCCTCAGTAGGCCCCGTGGACCAGGGATGCAGATGCCAGGCCTGTGGGTTGCCTGGGGAAGCTGCAGAAGGGCTGTGCCCGGAAACAGGGATGGGGGCGCTGATCCTGTCTGTGTGGTCCTTCCCAGTCTCTGGAAGGTGCCAGCACAGATGTCGAGAGAGATGGTGCCTACATGGGGAGCGAAGCAGGGCCACACAAGGCAGATAGCACCAGACCCATTTCTACCAAAAATAAGAAACATTAGCTTGAAGTGTGTTGTGGGGGAAGGGTCACCTGGTAAGGAGGGAAGAAAAAGAAACATTAGCTGGGCCTGGTGGCCCATACCTGGAGTCCCAGCTGTCTGAGACCAGAGGATCACTTGAGCCCAGGAATTCTAGGATAAAGTGGCCCTAACATCAAGGCCTGCTCATGACAACACTCTCAGGTGTGGGGACCTTGGCCTAAAGGAAGGCCCACAGGTTATCCAGCCTGGGCAACAGAGAAACACACTGTCTCAGAAAAAAAAAATAAATAAGTTCTAGAGGTGAGGAAATACAACCCTAGCCCCTAAAACAAAAGAGTGCTCTGCAGCCATAACAAAAGAATGACTTTTACATCCTGATATGGGAAGTAAAAATGCAAGGTGGAGAGCACACACCTGTTCAGTCAGGCCTGAAAAGGGAGGAAGACAGGAGTCTGCCTTTGTTGTGTACTTGTAAAGCATCTCTGGAAGCTTCCCTAGAGATGGACGCTCTGCATTGGGTCTGGGGCTATGTCCAGGAGGCTCTTTACCTCCATCCCCTTCAAAACTTGGAGCGTGAGGCTCAGCACCTGTAGCTCAAGTGGCTAAGGCACTAGCCACATACACCAGAGCTGGCATGTTTGAATCCAGCCCAGGCCTGCCAAACAACAATGACAACTACAATAACAGAATAGCTGGGTGTTGTGGCAGGCGTCTGTAGTCCCAGCTACTTGGGAGGCTGAGGCAAGGGAATCGCATAAACGCAGGAGTTGGAGGTTGCTGTGAACGGTGACACCATAGCACTCTACCCAGGGCAATGGCTCAAGGCTCTGTCTCAAAAAAACAAACAAACTTGGAGCACAAGACTGTGCTACTCCATCCAAAGGTTAAAACACACACACACAGGTGGCGCCTGTGGCTCAAGGAGTAGGGCGCCAGCCCTATATACTGGAGGTGGTGGGTTTAAACCCAGCCCTGGTCAAAAACTGCAAAAAAACCAAAATAAAAACAAAACACACACACACACAAACACACAACAAGGGATTCTAAAACATAGAGAAGACTCCAAAATAGAAGCTAACAGAATTAATAGAAATTCACTTAAGAAGTACAAACACACATACAAAAGGAAAACTATAAACGTGCCTGTGACCTGGGTGAATTCCCTGAGCTCAGGAATTTGAAACCAGCCTGAGCAAGAGCAAAATGCCATCTTTACTGAAAATAGAAAAATCAGCCTGGTGTTGTGGCAGGCACCTGTAGTCCCAGCTATTCAGGAAGCTGAGGCGGGAGAATTGCTGGAGCCCAAGAGTTTGAGGTTTCTGTGAGCTATGACTCCATGGTACTTTCTCTACTCAGGACCATAGAGTGAGTCTCAAAGAAAAAAAAAAGTGGGCCAGGTGCGGTGGCTCACATCTGTGATCCTAGCACTCTGGGAGGCTAAGGTGGGTGGATCCTCTGAGCTAACAGGTTCAAGACCAGCCTAAACCAGAGCAAGATTTCATCTCTAAAAATAGCTGGGCGTTGTGGCAGGTGCCTGTAGTCCCAGCTACTTGGGAGGCTGAGGCAAGAGAATTGCTTGAGCCCAAGAGTTTGAGGTTGCTATGAGCTGTGACACCACGGCATTCTACCAAGGGTGACAAAGTAAGACTCCGTCTCAAAAATAAATAAATAAAGATGTAGAAAGGTTGTCACTAAATTTAGTCTTCACAACAATTTCAGTATGTTGGGAACAAACTGAAGCCTCGATCCCCAGCCTTCCTGAGTATGGGCAACTGCCAGGCACTCACGGCCAGCCTTCCGTTTAATAGATTACTTATAGCCAAATAATTTCAATGCAGAATTATAAAAATTTAAAAAGTACTCCAGAACAAATGGTATTTAATGGTGGAAGTGGGTGGGATTTTTTGCTTCCAGAGCAAGAGATCTGGAGGGAGGCCCAGCTTTGCCTGAGGGTCAGGCTGTGGGTAAGGAAGGGCAGCGTGGGTGGGGAGGGGGAGAGGCCAAGGGCGTGGGGAAGAGCCGAGTGAGGCCCTGAGACATTGGAGGGATGAGGGTAGGTAGGGATGGGGGTCTGTGGTCAGCTGGATGTGGCAGAGGGAGAGAGGAATTAAGAGTAACTCCCCCATTTCAGTTTGTGCCACCTTCAGCCTGTGGGTGAGTTTGCTTTGTTGAATTAATTTTCATATTGCCAAATTCAGGAAATAGCAAGTCTTGCAATGATCTTAAAGATAAAAAGTTTGATATTTTGTAATCTGTAGGGAATGTGCTTTTGAGCAATAGGTATTCTGATTCATGCACTAATATGTCCTTACAGGGCCAGTAATGCCATTTACACATATTGGAGGGCATGCCTGAGTGCCTCACCTGTCCACACCTTGCCAGAGAACTGGGAGGCAACACAGAGGTATGGGGACCTTAAGCCTGGTACTGAAGAGGCACTTTTTTTTTTTTTTTGAGACAGAGTCTCACTCTATTGCCCCAGGCGAGAGAAATATGTAAAATTGAAAGTACTTCATCAAAAACTTACACATAATTAACACACTAATTCTATACTGTTGGAGCCAAAAATCTGCTTAGTAGATTTAACATAGTAGATATAAAAAAAACTGAGCAAATTATTATTCTGTTTTCTTCTCTTTTTCTTTTCTTTATTTTTTTTGAGATAGAATCTCATTCTGCGAGGGCTGTGGTATCAGCCCAGCTCACAGCAACCTCAAACTCCTGGGCTCAAATGATCCTCCTGCCTCAGCCTCCCAAGTAGCTGGGACTATGGTGCCTGCCACCATGCCTGGCTATTTCCATTTTTAGTAGAAACGGGGTCTCACTCTTGCTCAAGCTGGTCTCGAACCCTAAGCTCAAGAAATCCACCTGCCTCCATTTCCCAGAGTGCTGGAATTAAAGGTTTGAGCCACTGCCTGGCCTCCTCAGCCTCATTTTACATGTACTGAATAAGCTTAGCTTTTTCAGCTTACTGGGACAGAAGGCAATTTGGGCAGGCAGCCGGTAGCGGGACAATGGGGTGGGGAAGGGGAGGGAAGGAGGGCTGGGGACAGCTGCCCTGGGGCAGCTGGAAACAAGAGCTCTCAAAGATCCTGGTTCTGGAAGGAGAATGAACAAAAAGTGTGCCCACTAGGGACAGTGGTGGAGGGACCCCTGGTCCTTCACACTCAGTGGTGCCTGAGGGCACTGCAGTTCCATAGTCCAGCCTCTGTAGACATACAGTCAGCTTTTGTCACAAAGAAAAGGATCAAGGCCACTGTAAACATGTCTCTCCTGAACTAACATGTTTAAGAAAGGGGTGAGAGTCAATTACCTGGAACTAAGTGAAATGAATTTTTCCTCCTAGATTCCAGATGAGTAGGGGCCGGGTGCAGTGGCTTATGCCTGCAATCCCAGCACTCAGGAGGCCAAGGCAGGTGGATTGCCTGAGCTCACAGGTTTGAGACCAGCCTGAGCCAGAGCAAGACCTTGTCTCTAAAAATAGCCAGGCTTTGTGGCAGGTGCCTGTGGGACTCAATTACTTGGGAGGCTGAGGCAAGAGAATCGCTTAAGCCCAGGAGTTTGAGGTTGTTGTGAACTGTGGTACCAGGGCACTCTACTAGGGGTGACAAAGTGAGACTCTATCTCAAAAAAAAAAAAAAAAAAAAAAGAAAAGGAAAAATCCAAAAGGTGGCTCCTATAGCTTAGTGGGTAGGGCGCCAGCCACATACACTGAGGCTGGAGGGTTCGAGCCCGGCCTGGGCCTGCTAAAATAACTATGACAACTGCAAGCAAAAAATAGCTGGGCGTTGTGGCAGGCACCTGTAGCCCCAGCTACCTGGGAGGCTGAGACAAGAGAATTGCTTAAATCCAAGACTTTGAGGTTGCTTTGAGCTATGACATCACGGCACTCTACCAAGGGGGGCATAATGAGGCTCTGTCTCAAAAAAACAAAAAAAACAAAAAAAAACAAAAGAGTAAGCTGTCTGCACATCTGTGGAAAGAGGGGAACGAGGTTGGGCTGGGCTGAGCAGTTGTCCACGGTGCCACCTGCTGCCTCCTCTACCCCTGGGTAAGCTGGAGGCCATCGGGTTAGAAGCCTCAGAGTTCTTTCTCTAAAGCTCACCTGGCTGGGCCACTCCCTCTGGCCCATTTACCTTTCTGGAGGCATCAAAGCAGGCACCCTGGGTGTGGGCTCTGCTTTGGTACTCCTTTTCCAGAAGGCCTCTGGGCAGGCGGAGGGCTGGCTCCCAACCCACAGCAGTGTGGTTCCGGCCACCTGGGGGCCTTGCAAAACACACAGTAGATGGTGCTAGTAGGGAGGGGCTGTGCCCTCAGAGGGGTGAATAACTGGCAGGGGCTGGGAGCGCTCACCAGAGCCCAGTGGAGCCTGAGCTGTCTTACTTCTGTGAGGCCCTGTCCTGGGTGGAGGCTGGCCGGCAGTGCTCAGCTGGCCCTCCTGGCCCTCCGCAGCCCGGGACACCTGCAGCCCATTGGCTCACTTCTGTGGTGGTGGGGGGAGGATAGAGCCCTTTAGGGACTGGCCTTTGCACTGGGAGAACACCGGGGAGGGGCCAGCAGGGACTGGATGCCCCCGTTCTCAGTGCTCTCTGGGCACTTCCTATTCATTATCGCTCATTCATCCATCTGTCCATCCTTCTATCCATTCATAAAACTCTCCTTGGGCACCTGCCAAGAGGCACCATGCCAGAGAGGTCTCGGGCATGTGGGTATCTAGTCTGAGCCACAGTGCCGTTTACAATTTCCTAGCAGCCACATTAAAATAGGTAAAAAGAAACAGAAGAAATCCATGGTCATAACATCATTTAACCCAATTTCATTTCAACCTGTCATCAATATGAAAATTATTAATAAGATAGTTTACATTTTTTCTTTTGTCTTAAGTCTTTGAAAGCTGGTGAGTATTTTATGTTTAAACCACATCTTGGCCTGGTGTGGTGGCTCATACCTGTGATCCTAGCACTATGGGAGGCTGAGGCAGGAGGATCCCTTAAGCTCCCATCTCTACTAAAAATAGAATAACTAAAGCCTGGTGTGGTGGCTCATGCCTATAATCCCAGCACTCTGGGAGACTGAGGCAGGTGGATGGGCTGAGTTAAGGAGTTTGGGATCAGCCTGAGCAAGGAAAGACCTCATTTCTAAAAATAGCTGGGCATTGTGGGCACCTGTAGTTCCAGCTACTTGGGAGGCTGAGGCAAGAGAATCACTTAAGCCCAAGAGTTTGAGGTTGCTGTGAGCTGTGACACTACAGCACTCTACCGACAAAATGAGACTGTGTCTTAAATATATACATATATATAAATAAAAATTAAAAATAGAAAAACTAGCTGGGTATTGTGGTGGGCTCCTGTAGTCCCAGCTACTCAGGAGGTTGAGGTAAGAGGATTGCTTTAGCCTAAGAGTTTGAAGTTGCTGTGAGCTATGATGCCATGGAGCTCTACTGAGGGTGACAGAGACTCTACCTGAAAAGAAAAGAAAAGAACAGAAAAGCATCTCTTGACTTAGGCAAGCCAGGTGTGGTGGCAGCTGCAATACTGGAAGTGCAGATGGAGGGACACAGTGACACCTAAGCCTGTCCCTGAGGGGACACCCACGTCATGGGAGGGGGTATGGATCAGTCAGCAACTGGTGATGTAAACCAGGGCCGGGACAGTGCCCCAAGGAGGCAAACGCAGAGATGGATCTGTTCAGAATCCCCTGCCTGGGCTTGGGCTTCCTGTCCCTGGCTTGCCACTGAACAACTGTGCCGGTGGCCTGGTGAGCTTCAGGTGCCGGTCGGTGTAGAGCGAGCTAGCTGTGAGCAGATCCCCCTGTGTGCACTGACTGGCAAAATGGAAGTGCCAGATCCGGCCAAAGAGCTGAGGCCATGGCTCCTGCTCGGCACATGGGGTGGCAGTGAGAGCAGTTCTAGGAGGGCCACTTGGCAGCCTCTGGGGAGTCATCCCTTTGGACCCACTTAAAGGTCCATCTTTTTTTTTTTTTTTGCAGTTTTTGGCTGGGGCTGACTTGAACCTGCCACCTTCAGTATATAGGGCCAGGGCCCTACTCCTCTGAGCCACAGGCGCCGCCCCTTAAAGGTCCACCTTTCTGGGAAGCTTGCACATGTGAGCAAGAGGTGAGTATGGGGGCATGGACTGCAGCTCTGATTTGTGAAATTTCAAACTTAGAGATAAGCGCCCGTCAGGAGAACGAGTAACCAACCTGTGGCCGACTCTCCTGACCTGGTCTCAGGACAGAAGGCCCCACGGCAGCCAGACTGAAAGTGTTAGACCCACACGCATTGTGTGGGAGACGCTCAAGCACATGTCAAGCAGAAGAGCAGAATGACGCAGCAGGACTGTGGTCACGCGGTCCCCAAACACAGAGCAGTGTCAACAGGACCACCTGGGAGGGGTGCCCACTGGCTGGGGAGGGGGAGACAAGCAGGATCTGGGAGGACAGAGGAAGTTTCATCACATGGTATATTATCTCTTGAAAAACTAAGCAAATAGGACAAAATGCTAATATTTGGTGAGTACCTGAATGCATGCTAAAGTCTTCTTTGTACTTTGCTACACTTGAAATATTTCATGATAAAACCTTAAAAACCCCTCTGAATTAAAAAAAATGAATTAATAAATAACCTTGAGGAAGTCACCTCACTCCCCCGGGCTTTAGTTTCCACAGCTGAAAAGCAGGGATAATGGCACCAGGGCACAGAGTCTACGTGGGGCAAAGATGTACGGCTTTTTACAACCAGCGCCTGGAAATGGAAGCCTTCAATGCATGATGGTGGTGAACATTTCCTGAGGGCTCGCTGTGTGCCAGACACCGTGACCCCACCTAACCACACAACCGTCAGAGGCAGGCGCTGACCACTGCCCGTCTCCCAGATGAGTTATCTACTTTGCCTCGTTTCCAGCCAGTAAAGTGGTGGGGCCAGGATGGGAGATCAGCCAGCCAAGCTCAGGGGGGCATTTTTACTCTCTTCTGTAGAGCGTCTTTTTTTTTTTTTTTTTTTTGAGACAGAGCCTCAAGCTATCCCCCTGAGTAGAAAGCCATGGCATCACAGCTCATAGCAACCTCCAACTCCTGGGCTCAAGCGAGTTTCCTGCCTCCGCCTCCCAAGTAGCTGGAACCACAGGCACCTGCCACAACGCCCGGCCATTTTTTGGTTGCAGCCATCATTGTTGTTTGGCGGGCCAGGTCTGGGGATTCGAACCCGCCACCTTAGGTGTATGTGGCTGGCGCCTTAGCCGATTGAGCCAC
>CAUYQV010084898.1:0-11246 GCA_963574575.1 Galagoides demidoff | reverse complement strand
TGATTCCTCAGCTCTTCCACTTAACCAGTGGTATAAACTTAGTGAGTTATTCAACTCCTCTGAGCCTCAGTTTCCTCCTCTGTAAAATGGGGACCAACAGACAGGCTTGCTATGTGTAATTCATGAGATTATGAGATAATGTGTGTGACAAGTCTAGCACTTAGGAAGCACTGAAATAAATGTTTTGTTTTTAAATCAGTTACTTTCTGTCTGTTTGTTTCTTTAGAGACAGAGTCTCTGTCACCCTGATAGAGTGCTATATCATAGTTCACAGCAACATCAAACTCCTGGACTCAAGCGATCCTCTTGCCTCAGCCTCCCAGAGAAGCTGGGACTACAGGTGTATCACAACGACTAGCTAGTTTTTCTATTTTTAGTAGAGACTGGGTGTCCCTCTTGCTCATACTGGCCTTGAACTCCTGAGCTCAAGGTATTCTCCAGGCTCCACCTCCCAGAATGCTAGGATTACAGATGTGAGCCACCAGGCCTGGCCTCAAATAAATGTTAGCTGCAATCCTTTATTCTTTTCTTCCACAAGTATGATGAAGGAACTGATTGTATAGCAGACACTTTGCTATGTGGCAGGAACAGGAGGAGGAATTAACAAAACAAAAATCACTGCCTGCTTTGAAAATCAGAAAGCATTCCACACATAACTCAGGACTGGTCTCACTGAAACTATTAGCAGGATGGCTTACATGGCTTGAGTTATTTTATTTTGAGACAGAGTCTCACTTTGTCACTGTTGGTAGATTACCATGATGTCATAGCTCACAGCAACCTTAAACTCTTGGGCTCAAGCGATTCTCTTGCCTCCCAAGTAGCTGGGACTATAGGTATCTGCCACAGTGCCTGCTATTTTTTAGAGACCAGGTCTTGCTCTGGCTCACTCTGGTCTCGAACCTATGAGCTCAGGGCAATCCACCCACCTCGGCCTCGACCTCGGAGAGTGTTAGGTTTATAGGCATGAGCCACCTTGCCCCGCCTTGAGTTATTTTAGGTTTGATTAGAGCAGCAGTTCTCAACCTGTGGGTCCCAACCCCTTTTTTCCATTTGTAACAACGTGGCAATTAGGAAGGTTGAGAACCACCCTATTAGAGGTTTGTAACAGTTGTAGATGAAAGTTTAGCAGTGGAGTTTGGCTTTCCCAGGCATGTACTGGCAGCTTGTTTGTTGTGATAGATGGAACAGATTTTCTCCACACTGAGGTCCTAGTAGAATCTCAGTGGAGAATGTACAAGCATTAAGCAAATAAATAAAAAGCAATGGAAACAAAAATAAAGATACTATTTTCAGAGGGGTCAATGTTTTAGTAATCAAAACCAAGGTCCTGGCTTGGCACCCATACCACAGTGGTTATGGCGCCAGCCACATACACCAAGGCTGGTTGGGTTCGAACCCAGCCCAGGCCAGCTAAACAATGGCAACAAAAAATGCCAGGCATTGTGGAGGGCACCGTAGTCCCAGCTACTTGGGAGGCTGAGGCAAGAGACTCGCTTAAGCACAAGAGTTTGAGGTTGCTGTGAGCTGTGACGCCACAGCCCTCTACCAAAGGCAACATAGTGAGACTCTAAAAACAAAAAGCAAAAAACAAAAAACAAAGAAAAGGCTCGGCGCCTGTGGCTCAAGTGGCTAAGGCGCCAGCCACATACACCTAATGTGGTGGGTCCAAATCCAGCCCGGGCCTGCCAAACAATAATGATGCCTGCAACAACAAAAAAAAATAGCCAGGCGTTGTGGTGGGCACCTGTGGTCCCAGCTACTTGGGAGGCAGAGGCAGGAGACTCGCTTGGCCCAGGAGTTGGAGGTTGCTGTGAGCTGTTGGTAGATGCCACGGCACTCTACCCAGGGGGACAGCTTGAGACTCTGTCTCAAAACCACCACCCCCCCAAAAAAAACAAAACCAAGGTCCTGGGCAAGGGTTCAGTAATCCACAGATCACAGAAGTGACACCATCAAGTGATTAAATACTGAGGCAAAATATTATGCTTACCATAAATAAAATATGGAAGGTCCATACAGCAGACTATTATTCACTCATGAAACAGAATGAAAAAATAGAATATAGAGCTCAGAAACAAATTCCTACACATATACTCAATTTTTGTTGTTGTTGTTTGTTTGAGACAGAGTCTCACTCTGTTGCCTAGGCTAAAGTGCCCTGGCATTAGCCCAGCTCATAGCAACCTCAAACTCTTTTTTTTTTTTTTTGAGACAGAGCCTTAAGTTGTCTCCCTGGGTAGGGTGCTGTGGCATCACAGCTGACAGCAACCTCCAACTCCTGGGCTCAAGCAATTCTCTTGCCTCAGCCTCCCAAGTAGCTGGGATTACAGGTGCTCGTTAAAATGCCTGGCTATTTTTTGGTTGTAGTTGTCATTGTTGTTTGGCGGGCCCAGGCTGGATTTGAACCCGCCAGCTCTAGTGTATATGGCTGGCGCCTTAGCCACTTGAGCTATAGGCGCTGAGCCTTTTTTTTTTTTTTGGAGACAGAGTCTCACTTTATTGCCCTCAGTAGAGTGCTGTGTCATCACAGCTCACAGCAACCTCCAACTTCCTGGGCTTAGATGATTGTCTTGCCTCTGCCTCTGGGTAGCTGGGACTACAGGCGCCGACCACAACGCCCAGCTATTTTTTTGTTGCAGTTGACCGGGGCCAGGTTCGAACCCACCACCCTCGGTATATGGGGCCGGCGCCCTACACATTGAGCCACAGGTGCCGCCCACAACCTCAAATTCTTGGGTTCAAGAGATCCTCCTGCCTTAGTCTCCTGATAAGATAGGACTACAAGTACTGTCTACAATACCCTGCTATTTTTTTTTTCTTTTTCTTTCTTTCTTTCTTTTTTTTGAGATATAGTCTCATTTTATCACCCTGAGTAGAGTGCTGTGGTTCATTGCTGAAAACAACCTCAGTCTCTTGGGCTCAAGCAATCCTCTTGCCTCATTCTCCTGAGTAGCTAGGACTACAGGCACCAGCCACCATGCCCAGCTAGTTTTTCTGTATTTAATAGAGACAGAGTCTGACTCTTCCTCAGGCTGGTCTTGAACTCCTGAACTCAAGCGATCTATCTGCTTTGGCCTCCCAGAGTGCTAGGATTGCTGGCTAGAGCCACTGTGCCTGACCGTCAAAAGGTTTTCAATAAGGATGCCAAGGCCATTCATTGGAGAAAGGGCAGGTTCTTCAACAAATGGTTTTGGGAAAATTAAATATCCACAAACAAAAAATGATGTTGGACCCTCTACTTATGCCATATACAAAAATTAACTCAAATGGAATAAGATCTAAAGCTACAAAATTATTTGAAGAAAACATGGGAAAAGCTTCCTGACATTGGATTTGGCAATATTTTTAAGATAGGATACCAAAAGCACAGGAACAACAAAAAATAGACATGTTGAATTATATAAAAATTAAAAACACCTATGCTTCAAAGGTCACAATCAATAGAGTGAGAAAGTAACCTACAAAATGGGAGAAAATATTTTGCAGATTATATCTGATAAGGATTTAATCCCAGAATATATAAAGAACTCCTACAACTCAACAAAAAGAACAACAACAAAAACAAATAATCCATTTAAAAATGAGCAAAGGGGCTGGGCACAGTGGCTCATGCATTAATTCCAGCACTTGGGAGGCCTGAGGCAGTAGGATCACTTGAGGTCAGGAGTTGGGGACCAGCCTGAGCAACATAGTGAAACCCTGTATCTACAAAAAATTCAAATATTAGCCAGGCATGGTGGCACATACCTGTCCTTGCTGCTTGGGAGGCTGAGGTAGGAGGATGGCTTGAGCCCAGGAGTTTGAAGTCATAGTGAGCTACAATGAAGTGCACTTTATGCACTCTAGCCCAGGTGAAAGAGCAAGATTCTATCTCAAGAAAAAAGAAGTGTGTGGCATATCATAAGCATCAAGAAATGTTGGCTACTATTATAATAATGTATTGATAAACTTAACTCTTTTTTTTTTTTTTTTGTAGAGACAGAGTCTCACTTTCTCAATCGCCCTTGGTAGAGTGCCATGGCGTCACACAGCTCATAGCAACCTCCAACCCCTGGGCTTAGGTGATTCTTTTGCCTCAGCCTCCCGAGTAGCTGGGACTACAGGTGCCCACCACAATGCCTGGCTATTTTTTTGTTGCAGTTTGGCTGGGGCCAGGTTTGAACCCACCACTGTCAGTATATGGGGCCGGCGCCCTACCCACTGAGCTACAGGTGCCACCCAGATAAACTTAACTCTTAACTCTTAGATCCTTCACAGAATTCAACAATCTGTTGGTAGGTAATTACAAACTTTCTCTCTTCATTGGAAAACTATGATAACAATTTTGAGGGTTTGTTTCTTTCTTTTTTTAGAGACAGAGTCTTACTTTGTCACCCTCAATAGAGTGCCTTGGCATCACAGCTCACAGCAACCTCCAGCTCTTGGGCTTAGGTGATTCTCTTGCCTCAGCCTCCTGAGTAGCTGGAACTACATTAGCTCCCCACAACGCCCCATTATTTTTTTGTTGCGGTTTGGCCGCGGCCTGCCACTCTCGGTATATGAGACCTGTGCCTTATACAAACAAGGCCTGGGAACTTTTTAGAAATGCAAATTCTAGACTCACTGAATCAGAAACTCTGAGGATGGGTCTCAGTAATCTGTGTTTGTTTGTTTGTTTGTTTGTTTGTTTGTTTGTTTTTTAAGAGACAGTCTCATTTTATCACCCTCAGTAGAGTGCTGTGGTATCACATAGCTCACAGCAACCTCCAACTCCTGGGCTTAGGCAATTCTCTTGCCTCAGCCTCCCAAGTAGTGGGGACCACAGATGCCTACCACAACACCTGGTTCTATTTTTGTTGCAGCTTGGCCGGGGCTGGGTTTGAACCCACCACCCTCAGCATGTGGGGCCGGCACCCTACTCATTGAGCCACAGGCGTGGCCCTTAACAGAGGCTTTTAAAGTGTGGTCCTAGAACCAGCAGCACAAACATCACCTGGGAACTTTTTAGAAATGCAAATTCTAGACTCACTGAATCAGAAACTCTGAGGATGGGTCTCAGTAATCTGTGTTTTTACAAGCTGCAGTGAACTATGATCATTCTTTGCATTGTGCCTAGGCCACAGATCAAGACCTTGTCTCAAAAACAAAACAAAACAAGCCAAAACACAAGCCCTCTGGTAATTCTGATGCATCCTCAAGTTTGAAAATAAGTGAGTGATAAACATAATGTTTAAGAGAGTGGGTTCTAGAGCCAGACCACTCTATTCAAATCTTGTCTCTACCATTTGCAATCTGTGTGATATTAGTAAGCAAATTTTCTCCCACTCCAAGGCTCAGTTTTCCTAACTGTAAAATGCACTTCCTAGGAGTGCTGTGAAAGGTTTAAAATAGTGTCTGGCAAACAGTTAAGTGCTCAATAAATGTTAGCTATTATTATTATAAACTACTTTTTTTAGACACAATCTCACTCTGTCACCCTGGTTGGAGTGCAGTGGCATTATCATTTATAGCTCACCACAACCTCAAACTCCTGGGCTCAAGTGATCCTCCTCCCTTGGACTCCCAGAATGCTAGGATTACAGGTGTGAGCTGCTGTGACCAGCCCATAAACTAATTCTATCATCAAAATAACACCTTAAAAGAGTTCTGATGATATGTCATTATAGAAAGTTTTAAAAATAATTTTAAAAAGACTCGTCTCCTGAGATTTAAAGCAGGCATGTGGTAGTATGCAGCTGTGCCCCCTACTCCCCACCCTGCCTTTGAGTAGAAGCCAATGAGTGACTGAAATAAGGTCATGCCTTATTTACCATTGAAAAAGGAAAAAGCGGGCTCAGTGCCTGTCGCTCAAGCAGCTAAGGCGCCAGCCACATACACCAGAGTTGGTAGGTTCAAATCCAGCCCAGGCCTGTCAAACAATGACAACTACGACCAAAAATTAGCCAGGCATTGTGATGGACTAATGTAGTCCCAGCTACTTGGGAGGCTGAGGCAAGAGAATCATTTGAGCCCAAGAGTTGGAAGTTGCTGTGAACTGTGATATAACAGCACTCTACCCAGGGTAATAGCTTGAGGCTCTGTCTCAAAGAAAAAAGAGAGAGAGAGAGAGAGAGAAAGGAAAAAGTGAAATGGAAAAAAACCTAAGTGTGTAGGTCACGCATGACCTAAATAGGACATTTCCTTCGCCTGTTGGTATAGAAGCCCAGTAATTCTTCTTTTTTATAAAGAGACAGAGTATCATTTTATTGCCCTTGGTAGAGTGCTGTGGCATCATAGCTCATAGCAACCTCCGACTCCTGGGTTTAGGCGATTCTCTTGCCTCAGCCTCCCAAGTAGCTGGGACTACAGGCACCCACCACAATGCCCAACTATGTTTTGATGCAGTTTGTCTGGGGCCAGTTTGAATCCATCACCCTCAGTATATGGGGCCAGTACCTTACCCACTGAGCCACAGGCGCCGCCCAGAAGCCCAGTAATCTTGTGGCCCTCTGAATATCATGGTGGCATATATTTCTGGAGTGGTAAACTATGTGTGGCTTCTTTCCTATTCTCTAGATTCTTTTCTTTCTTTTTTTTTTTTCTGAGACAGAGTCTCACATGTTGCCCTTGGTATAGTGCTGTGGTGTCACAGTTCACAATAACCTCAAACTCCTGGGCTTAAGCGATTCTCTTGCCTCAGCCTCCCAAGTAATTGCCGTTGTTTAGCAGGCCCGGGCCGGGTTTGAACCTGCCAGCCCCCGTGTATGGGGCTAGTGTCCTAGCCACTGAGCATAGGCGCCGAGCCTCTCTACATTATTTTCAAGTCTTGTTACCCTTAAATCATGTATGAAAATTCCAAGGATTTTGGAGATTTCCCAGTCTGGTTTAAATTCCTGCAATCTTAGATCAATGGTTTTGTCTCAAAAAGTTTAAGGGAAAGAATAGTTGCAAGAAGGGTGGTTCCTAGAGCACCGTTTTTTTCAGTCTGTGTTTGCAGAAGAAAACATTTTTTAAAAAAGACTTGGGTGATATGTTTATTCAGGTGATGAGTAGGAGTGGCATGAAAGGAGATTATGGTGAAAGTACTGAGTTCTCCCTCCCCTTGGAGTCAGCCCTAGGTTGGCCACTGGAATGCAACAACACCCTCCTTACAGAGCTCTTGGGAGAATGCAATGAGCTTAGCCCAGGGCCTGACAGGAATGCTAAATGTTTGCTTGAGTTTCTATTAGTGTAAAAGTCCTATAAAAATATCTCTTCCCACAGGGTGGTGCCTGTGGCTCAAGGAGTAGGACTCTGGCCCCATATACTAGAGGTGGCAGGTTCAAACTCAGCCCTGAAAAAAAAAAATCTGTTCTTCCTGCTGCCCTTTAGATCTTGGGCATGGTTTGTAAAAGTGCTTTGTAATAAATATTTAATTATACACAAATCTGGCAGTCCTGGTGATGTACCTTTTGAGTCACTCTTCAACAGACCAACAAGCACATAAGATGTTCAACATCACTATTTTAGAGAAATGCAAATCAAAACCACAATGACAAAGGCTGTTATTTTAAGAAACAAAGAGAAGGCTTGGCACCCCTAGCTCAGTGAGTAGGGCGATGGCCACATACACCAAAGCTGGCTGGTTCCAGCCTAGCCCGGCCAGGTCTGCTAAACAACAATAACAACTGCAACCAAAAAATAGCTGGGCATTAGGCGGGTGCCTGTAGTCACAGTTACTAGGGAGGCTGAGGCAAGAGACTTACTTAAGCCCAAGAGTTTGAAGTTGCTATGAGCTGTGACACCGCAGCACTCTACTGAGGGTGACATAGTGAGACACTGTGTCAAAAAAAAAAAAAAAAAAGAAAGAAAGAAAGAAGAAAAAAAATTTTTTGATGAGGACCAGGCATAGTGGTTCATGCCTATAATCCTAGCACTCTGGGAGGCTGAGGTGATTGGATAGCTTGAGCTCAAGAGTTTAAGGCCAGACTCAGCAAGAATGAGACCCCAATTCTACTAAAAATAGAAAAACTATCTGGGCATTGTAGCGCATGTCTATAGTCCCAGCTACATGGGAGGCTGAGGTCAGAGGACTGGTTGAGCCCAAGAGTTTGAAGTTGCTGTGAGCTATGATGATGCCCTGGCACTCTATCCAGGGTGACAGAGTGAGACTCTGTCTTAAAAAAAAAAAAAAAAAAAAAGTGTTGGTGAGGCTGTGAAGAAAATGGAAACTTTGTATCCTGCTGATGGGAATGTAAAATGGGGAAGCTGCTATGGAAAAGTGTATGGAGGATCCTCAAAAAATTAAGAATAGAATTATCATATGATCTACCAGCAAGAGGATCTCAAAGAAATTTTGCACCCCGTGTTCATAGCAGCATTATTCACAATAGCCAAGAGATGAAGCAATGGAAAACATGGTATATCTATACAATAGACATTTATCCAGCCTTAAAAAGGAAGGGAATTCTGACTGCATGTGGCAGCTTATGCCTATAATCCTAGCACTTCAGGAGGTTGAGGCAGGAGAATCACTTGATCCCAGGAGCCCAGAAAACAGCCTGAGCAACATAGCAAGATCCCATCTCTTAAAAAAAAAAAAAATTAGCTGGGTGGTGGCCTGTAGTCCCAGCTATTCAGGTGGCAGAGGGAGACGGATCAGGAGTTTGAGGTTACAGTAAGCTATGGTGATGCCACTGCACTGTAGCCTGGGCAACAGAATGATAGAATGAAACCCTGTCTAAAAAAAAAAGGAGGGAAATGCAGACACCCTGAGGATATTATGTTGGGTAAAGGAAGCCAGTCACAAAAAGGCAAATAGTATATGCTTCCACTTATATGAGGTCCCTAGAATAGTCAAATTAATAATAATATGGAGTAGAATGGTGGATGCCAGGGACTAGAGCAGTGGTTCTCAACCTTCCTAATGGCGCGGCCCTTTAATATAGTTCTCATGAGTTGCAACCCACAGGTTGAGAACCACTGGGCTAGAGGGAGGGAGAAAAGGGAGTTGTTTAATGGGACAGGCTTTCAGTTTCACAATATGAAAGGGTTTTGGAGATTGGTTGCACAACTATGTAAATATACTTAACACGACTGAACTGTACACTTAGAAATGAATAAGGTTGGCTTGGTGCCTATATCTCAGTGGCTAGGGTGCCAGCCACATACACCAGAGCTGGCGGGTTCGAATCCAGCCTGGGCCTGCCAAACAACAATGACAACTATAACCAAAAGTAGTTGGGTGTTGTGGCGGGCACCTGTAGTCCCAGCTACTTGGGAGGCTGAGGCAAGAGAATCTCTTAAGCCTAAGAGTTTGAGGTTGCTGTGAGCTGTGATGTGACAGCACTTTACAGAGGGCAATATAGTTAATGAATAAAGTTATAAATTTTATGTGTTTTTTTCTTACCATTGAAGAAAATAATTTGCTGGTCAGGGTGGGGAACGTAGTTCACTGACAGCCTCTAGCTGCAGCATCTTTAATTCTGCCGAGGACACCCTTTCCCCAGATAGCCCTCACTGAATGACTGAGCACAGGAGGGATGCTGGGACCTAGGATGTGGGCATTTCTGCCTAACAAGGAACAATTTTTTTTTCCTTTTTTTTGCACAGCCATCAGAAGAAAAAGGTATAATTCTAACAGTAATGTTTTCTACAGTAGCCAGCTGGGTTGGTCAAGTCTGTGTGGCTATTTGAAGTCCTGGCTTCCTAACTGCTCTCTCCCCTCTTGCCCTTCAGCAGTGTCAGCCCTGGAATGCCTACCCAATCCTGCTTCCTCCTTCTTTGTAACTCATGGGTCATAAAACTCCACCAGCCTTCCCTAACCCTAACTCTTGCACTCCTAACTTGGCCTGACCTTCTGCTTACTGGAGGACCCAACTAGCATGAATGAGTAAATACCCTTATTGTAAAACATTTCAAATGTTACTAAATAGGTATAATTACAGGTGAGAGGTCCTCCTCCAGAATCCTGTCATCATCCCCAGAAGCAACAACTATTAACTATTTGATATAACCTTTTAGACCTGTATTGTCTAATAAGTAGCCACTAGCTAGCATAGGGCTAGTACTAATTCAGACGAACTGCAAATATAAAAACATCTACTGGATTTCTAAGATGTAACAGCAAAATGAGAATGTAAACTATCTTGTTGATAATGTTTCTACTGATTACATACTGAAATGATGCTTTGGATATATTGGGCTAAAGAAAACACTTTGTTGTAACTAGTTTCATGTAGTTCTTTTTACTTTTTAATCATGGTTACTATAACATTTACAATGAAGCACCTGCAGTCCCAGCTACTCAGAAACCTGAGATGTGAAGACTGTTTGAACCCAGATAGAGTCCAGCCTGGGCAGCAAGACCTTGTTTCCAAAAAAAAAAAAAAGAAGAAAAATAAAGTGCCAATAAAGACAATGATGCACACTCTATTTCCATAGAATACCAGTGCCCATTAGCCACAATGGCTGTTTTAAAAAAACGTTTTTAAAATTTTTGTAAAAATGGGGTCTCACTATGTTTTCCAGACTGGTCTTGAACTTCTGGGCTCAAGTAGTCCTCCTGCCTCAGCCTCCCAAAGTGCTGGCATTACAGGTGTTAGCTACCATGCCCAACCTATATTTAGTCATCCTATCGCTTAAGTTCCTTTTTCTTTCTTTCTTTCTTTTTTTTTCCTTGAGACAGAGCCTCAAGCTGTCACCCTGGGTAGAATGCTGTGGCATCACAGCTCACAGCAACCTCCAACTCCTGGGCTCAAGCGATTGTCCTGCCTCTGCCTCCAAGTAGCTGGGACTACAAGTGCCCGCCGCAACGCCTGGATATTTTTTGGTTGCAGCTGTCATTGCTGTTTGGCAGGCCCAGGTTGGATTCCAACCTGCCAGCTCAGGTGTATGTGGCCGGCTCCTTAGCTGCTTGAGCCATAGGCACTGAGCCTTCTTTCTTCCTTTCTTTCTTTTTTTTTCTTGAGACAGAGTTTCACTTTGTTGCCCTTGGTAGAGTGCCATGGGGTTACAGCTCACAGCAACCTTGAACTCTTGGGCTTAAGCAATTCTCTTGTCTCAGCCTCCCAAGTAGCTGGAACTACAGGCACCTGCCACAACACCTGGCTATTTTTGCTTGCAGTTGTCATTGTTATTTGGCAGGCCCAGGCTAGATTTGAACTCGCCAGCTCTGGTATATGTGTGGGGCGCCCTAGGTGCTGAGCTACAGGTATTGAGCCTTAAGTTCCTTTTTCAAAGACAAGCTGGGGTTTTTTGTTTGTTTTGTTTTGTTTGAGTCTTACTTTGTCGTCCTCAATAGTGTG
>CAUYQV010084896.1:0-10370 GCA_963574575.1 Galagoides demidoff | reverse complement strand
AATCCCCAGCCCGGGCCCGCCAAACAACAATGATGGCTGCAACCAAAAAATGGCTGGGCGTTGTGGCAGACGCCTGTGGTCCCAGCTACTTGGGAGGCGGAGGGAGGAGACTCGCTTGAGCCCAGGAGTTGGAGGTTGCTATGAGCTGTGATGCCATGGCAGTCTACTTGAGGCTCTGTCTCAAAAAAAAAAAAAAAGAAAGAAAGAAAATACATTGCTGCGTTAGAAAGGTTAAGAACCATTGCTTTAACGTGTGGATGTTTTACCTGTGGCTGGGCTGTGGCTGGAGGACAGCCAGAGCAGACCCCTCCTCCCATATGGGCCATTGCACAGGCCACTCTTGTCACCAGACAAGTGAGAGTGCCCAGTGGGAGTGAAGTTAGCTGATGACAAGTGGGAGGAGGAGCTTTGGAGGTTTCCTAGAAGAGTCCTCACAATGCCCAGGCGCCTCCCCCATGCCGGGCTGCGTGTCTGCCCCACACCTCCTGCTTCGGGGTCATGCAGGTGTCATTGTCTCACGCTCACGACACAGTGGAAAGCTTGTTCTCCTGCTCTCACACTCCTTGACTCTAATCCCCACCAGCCTGTGCCACTTGGCTGGCCTCCTTGGCAGAAAGGTGACAAAAGGGCATGTCTCTGGAGAGTTAGATCCCTCAGTCACTAGAACCCAAAGCCTCCTTGGGGCCATGTGAGCCAAAGGTTGAGGTCCACTGCTCCAGCTGCTACATGTCCTACCATATCTGGTTTCCCTACATCTCTCACAGCCAGGGTGTTGGTGGGGGTCACTCGAGGGAGACTCATTAATCTTAAAGGAGGCAGGAGCTGTCTTCTCCTTCTCCGCCTATCACACGTACCTGCTGCACTTCCAGACCAGCCTTAGCTGCTGAACCTCACCTTCCAGGGTCTCCCAGCATTTACCTGCATTCCCACCAGCTCACCTCCTCCTCTGTGCTCCTAGCCTGTTACTAACACCTGCTCACAGGCCCTTGCTCAACTCTTCTCCTCATTTCTATCCAAATCCCCCTGGCCTCATCCTTCCAGGTGTATTGGAAACGTCACCTTCACGAGAGGCTCCCAACTCTCACGTTAATCTTCTCCTGCTCTATCACCTATATTGTTTACCACCTGGACCCCCCATTTGGCCCACCAATGGTATTCATATTTGTACTTTATGCCATACAGCATTTTTATTCTTTCTTGTTACAGGGAAGTCATAGAACCAGAAGAAATCTTGAAAATCATCTAGTCCAGTGCTCATTTCTGAAGATGAGGAAGCCAAGGGAGAGGGAGGTTTCATAATTTACCCAGCCTGAACCTGCTGGGCTTGGCAGAGCTGGGCATTACACTCAGATCATACTCTGCCCTTCTGACCCAACTCAGGACCTGCCCACTGGCACCTTCCACCTCTCTTCCTGGGAGTCTCTGTTGCCCAAGGGACAGGACAGTCATGAGGACAATCCCAGAACTCCTTGGCTGGGCAATAACAAAGCCTAGAGCCACATCCCATTTCTGTATACCCTATGTTTTTTTAAGTTCTTTGCATTTTAATAACCACCAGGCAAAAAAAGTGATTAACTGAGGTCGCCTAGACTTTCACAGACCAGCCTTATTTTCCTGCTGTACCCCCAAGGGGAGCTTTAGGAACTCCCTTTTCTTCAAAGGGAATAAGCCTAGTTCTGCTTCACCGTGGCAGGGAGGTTGGCTCCTTTTGCAACCGTCATCCCTTGCTTTTTCATTTTGAAGCACAGAGAGTTTCTTAGCAAGTCTCCCCTGGGCCATTTCCAGGGCCCAAGGAAGAGCCCTAGGTGAGAGGCTGGTGGGTGCAATAAGCTGGAAGGAGAAGCCAGGCTGATGGCTCTAAATTACAGCCCTGCTTTAACAGAGGTGGGGATAGAGTTAGGAACAAACCCAGGTTAGAAGAGCAGGGAGGGGCTGGGGACTAAACTCTCAGTAAACTCCCTGATTCAAAATCAGCCAGAATGAGGCAGAGCAAACATTTGTTTCTTTCTCTCTCTCTCTGGTTGTCCTGCTCACTGCAAGGAAGAAAAACAGAATAATGAGCCACGTTGGAGAGTGTCACCCGAGCAGCTCCGGAAAGACGTGGGCAGACGCCTGGCCAGGCGGCTGACTTTCTCTGTTTCTGGCAGAGATTTTATAAATATTCGGGGAGTTTGATCTGAGGCTGTTGGTGGGGAAGCAAGGAAAGCTGCAGAGGGGGGAGATAACTCAGCCTACAGGGGTCCCTGGCCCTCTCCGAGGCCTGCTTTTCATTAGCGTTGCCAAGGCAACGGGTCATCTGCTGCAGAGCTCATCATGGCCCTGCACAGCGTCCACGGCACGTTCCGCTTCCCGTCCACAGAGCACCGGTTGCAATCAGTCTTTCTCCAAACCAACCCCCACCCACCACCTCTAGCCCATGGTAGGGAAGATAACTAAAGTGGGGGTGTGTGTGAAAAACTACAACCACAACTCTCTGAGGTCAGCATGGCGAGGTGGGACTGCAGCAGTCCTGTCCTAAGCATGTCGCTTTGCCCAGAGGACTGCTGGGAGCCGGGCAGTCTCAGCCCCGGGTAACCCGATGGACCTGTCCAACGTTACAGCATGTCCCTCCTCTGTTGTGCACAACCGGCCTTGACAAGTCTCTTCCCTTCCTAACCTGACCTCTTCCCTCCACACACCTTATTCTTAACCAAGGCAAACATTTGCAAAATTCACAAGAAACAGCCTCACCAGTTGTTGTGCTGACTGGCTCCAGATGCCCATAGAAGTGCAAGCCCAGGTGTGTCTCTGATTTTAACTAAGTGTCCAGCGGGTTCTAGAACAGTGGTGTCAGGGGAGGTGGGGCCAGGCCATAGTGCAAAGGGGGACTCATGTTTGCAAAGCAGTGTGAGTGTAGACCCAAAGGGTCAGGAGTGTGTACCCAGAGCACGTGACCTTGGCCTCACAGACACCCCTCTCAGCATCCACCCTGTGGAACTCCAGTTACCGGTTTGAAAGCCAGCTCCTTCTAGCTGTGAGCTCCATGGAGCCAGCAGCTAGAGAATCCTGCTCTCTGCTCTTTGTCAGCGCCCAGCACAGCGCCTGCGCAGAGGAGGCTCTCAGTGGTGTCTTGAAAGAAGGAACCCCTCTGCAGAGGCAAGGGAGGGGAAGAGGCGTCAGGGTACTGAAGGGACTGGGGCTGGATTTTCTGGGTTGACTTTCTATTCCTGCTTTTGTGCTGAGGAGCAAATATGAGCCCCAGCCTCTCCCAGTCCCTCCTTTCTGTGGAATGTAGATCACCCCAACCCTCCTGAAGGATTGGTACGCAGAGCCCTTGAGCAAGCCCTAGGGAAATGCAGAATCTCAGCCTGTGACTCTAAGGCCAGAGAAGATCCCTCCCCCACCTACAAATGGAGCAGAACCAGGAGCCCAGGACATCTGGGCTCACTCCAAAGCAGCCCCTTGCTGTCCTGCTTCACGTTCCTACTTTTCCCACTGAGATTGGCGCTGGAAGAGCAAACCCCTAATTTCCACTGCTGGTCTGAGCAGGAAGTTCCTGTGAGCTTATGGGAGGGGCGGCATAAGACAGATTTCATCACATCAATCCCCTGAGATACAGAATTGCCCCAAAGCGCTATCCCAGCCCCGCCGGAGCAGCTGTCCTTTGCCATCAGCCTCTGGGATCTCTGAGGCAGGCCCCTGGCAGCCTTTATTACCCAAAGTTGATGCTAGGTTTATAGCACTCAGCCAAGTCATAGGCAAGAGTGAGATTTACAATAATTAGGCACATAGCGTAGCTGCCTGGGCTGTGCGGTGTGGTTTTTCTGTCATCTCTGACATTTGGTGGGAAATCTCAGTAGAAGAGGGAGAGGAATGGCACAGACCAGTGTAGGTTAAAGAAGGTGGTTTGGTAAAGGCCCTCACTCAGAGTGTGGCCTGGGACCTGCAGCAGGCCTCCCCTGGGAGCTGGTCACAGACGCTGAGAGATGGCCCTCTGTCGCGAGGCACGCAGAGTTGGAGACACCCAGTGGAGCACAGGAAAGAATACGTGAGCACTTCCCAGCCTTGCAGATCCTAATTCCAGCTTTGTCACTCAGTAACTGTGTGACTCTGTGTAAGCTAAGGCCCCTCTCTGAGCTTCTGTTTCCTCGCCAGTAAAGCAGAGGTGGTGTGCCCTACCATAAAGCGCTGGTGTGAGGTGTCAGCCAGCCCCGCAGGCCCCCTCCCTGTCGAATGTTGGTTAGCACAGAGTCATTGCTCAGGGAACACCAAAATGCTCTGCTTCTCCAAGACAGGGGGATGCAGCCAGGGAGGTGCAGCTTTAGCCGTCCTCTTGCCATTTCACGTTTTAATTTCCTGGGGGAATTTATAGTCCCCTGACCATGAACTCCATGGTTAACAGTGGCTGACTTTCATCTCCAGTTTCCCTACATGTGAAATAAAGACCCAACGTGCCCTTGGAGGCCCAGCTGTCTTGTGCGGGACAGCTGTGGGTAAAAGCAATGACTGACCGTGGGCAGGCACGGTCTGGTCTTGGGGGGCAGGGGTGGTTCTAGGGAGAGGAGACACAGCACCTAACTTTCATAGTGGAGCCTTGTAAATGGCTCTTTGACAGTTCCCCACAAGCAAGTTGTAGAGGGTCTGGATTTCATTTCTGCTGTTGTCGTGGGGGTTTTAATCAGCTTCCCTTTGTCTGACTGCAGTTCCCTCCCGCTTGTCTAAGCTAATGTAATGGACAAGCCACAAGGGTCTGCAGGGACCCTGAGGTCTCCATAAATGTTGCGCTGATTTTGCAAAGCTGTTTTCCCAATGGGGCTTGGCTGAAGCTGTTTTTCAAATCAGTCTTGTTGGGGGACGAAGGAGGCGGCGGCTCTTGGGTGTTCTTGGAATGTACTGGCTGGATGGCTGGGGTGGGTCGCTTAACCTCCCTAAGCTTTGGTTTGCTTAGGATGATAATTCTTATAGAGACCCTTCCCGAAGACGGCCATGCATGTCTCTATGCATTCCAGGCACGGCAAACTTGCTAAAGAATTAAGTGAGGTGATACTTGTAAGGAATGCAATGTAGAGAATAGAACATGGCCAATAAATGGTAGACACTATTTTTGTAGTTATTCAAAGAGGTGAACCTTGGACAGTTGGCCACGGATGAAAATCACAAATAAGAGAGTGTCTACATTTGCAGACATCCAGCACAGCCTCCTGCTCCATGCAGGTCAGCAACTACCCCTCCATCCCCTGTCTTCTTTCTTTAGCTGCAGAGTTTGAGACTTGTGGCTCACCAGGTTACCTCAGTGAGTTAAAGCTTTAAATAAATACATACTCAAAACTTCTTCCATGACTGCCATAAGGCCCTCCTGCACTCTCCCCTCCCCTCCCTCTCCTGCTCAAAGCCAGGCCAGGCCCAGCCCTGGAGAAGGTATCTCTTCCGCACGCACGTATGCCGGTCCCAGGAGCCCGGCACGGGGCAGACAAGGGTAGTCCTGATCCAGCACAGACTCTCCTCTTCCTGGGTTTGTTAGAAGCCTGACCAGGCCCCTAGTCTTATGACTTCAACAGATGTTTCTGCTTAGGAGCCCTGGCATCTTTATGGCCTGTTTTTTCCATTCCTGCCTCTCTTCCTCTGTCCCAGCAGCCCTGAACGCAATTTGGACTTTATTTTCTTTCTAATGGTTACAGGGATAGAAACAACTTTCCCCCCATCCCTTTTCAGTTTTTTGCTTCCCCCTGCCCCCGCAGCTCTTCTAGTCACACACACACACACACACACACACGCACACTCCACGTGCACTCAGATCTGCACCCTGGTGTGTTCCCTAATATTGCACGGACATTTATTGTCACTCCAGATCCAGCCCATCTCAAAGCCTCCCTGGATGGCTCCATTCGCACCTCACATTTCTGCCTGACAGGCCTCACACAGGTCCCCCTGGGCAGTGATTGGGGTGTCCTCCAGGTACCAGTCCTGAAAACCAGTGCCGGTCTTGACCTCCATGATGGGGAGAGCCATACTGTCTGCTTTTGTCGGCCTCTGAGCATCCAGGAGGTTTCGGCTGACCGAGCGAGTGAGAGTTCAGACTGCAATTGCCACTCATTTCTTCAAACTCTGCCCAGCCAGCCAGTCTGCCCAGGCTCAGATGGAGCCAAGTTGACAGTTGTTAAAAAATGGAACCAGTTTTCCATGGGCAAGTCACAGGTTTGAAACCAGTCTGGTGGCTCCTCAGACCAACACCTGTAATTCTCCCCAGCCTGCCAGCATAGCAGGGTGTTTCCAGGCACCTCCCCAATGGAGTTTGGGGTCACCTATCCCATCAGTGTGGTTCCCAGAGCAAAAAAAAAAAAAAAGGCCTGGAGACATCAGATCTGTAGCTTTTGGTCTGTGCACGTCCTAGGTGCCTAGGGCTGAAGCCTCTTTGTAGCCTCCTGGGACTGAGTGGACCTATGATTCTCCTCTGGGCTCCCACTACAGGCATAAAACATCTACCTGGAGTCCTGAGTGTTGACATCCCCTGGCTGCCTTACCTGGGATAAGAGGCCACACAGTCAATGGGGCTCTGTGTCTTTGTGACCATTCTTCCTAAAAGGACCACAGTGCTGACTCACCTCTCAGCTGACTGGCCACTACTCCAGACTGCCACAGCCCGTGCTGATGGTGACCATGGGGGCAGAAGGTGTGGCAGGGTCTTTAGAATCTCCCATTCTCAATGCCTTCACTATGGAGGGTCTTTCCAGATGGCTCAGCAGGCAACTCCCCCTACCTGGAAAGGACCAGACAGTCATCATTCTCTTCCTCCCCTCGTCCCTTCCTCTTTCCAATGGTGTTGCCATGTGGATCTCACCCATGACCCTTCTCTTCCCTCTTTCCTATTTAAACAAATTAAAACACTGGTTCTTGATGGTTCATGTTTCGGTAGCTGAGTCGCTGCATCTTCCTCTTAATGGATTAAGGGAGGCTGCTTGGAGAAGGCAGCAACAACAGAATGAACTGGGCTCCCAGTAGCATGAAGACCCAGGTAAGGACTGTGGGAAGCAGAAGGTGGAAGAAGTCCCCGAAGCAGAGTGGCCATCCTCCATGCTGGGTTCTGCCACGGGAGCTGGACACTCTTAGAGTCCAAGGATGCTTCCACATGTTCACTAATAAAAAGAGGAGCTGTCTCCTTGGCTTTTCCAGCAGTAAATAAATCCCTTTAGGCTAAGTCTTCCCCCCAAAATGGATGCTTCCCCAGAAACAACAATGTGGTGGTATCACAATCAGAGAAACTTCCCATGGTTAAAATCAAATCATCGGGAGTAACCCTAGGGCTCTGATCCTCTTCTTCCCTGGGCATCTGCTGCTTGCCAGTGCCAAGCTCTCTGTGTAAGTATGGCAGGTGGGTGGGGGAGTTATTTCATTCTGGGGGCTCCCTAGGCTTCCCCACAACTGGCTGCAACAAGTATCTCTTGCCATGTTGCTGGGGAGTGCTGGGTTCCTGCTACCCTGTGGGACTCTAGCTAGCTCTGCCTGGGGAGATAGTTAGGGATCCTGAACCACCCCTGGACTCCTGACTCCTGGAGATGTGAGTGTGCTCACAGCCACCTGGATATTCCACACTGCCAGCTCTCCCTCCTAAGTCACGGTTTTTCAACCTTTTTAAAAATCTCACGGCACACTCGAACCTATAGTTAAATTTTCAGGGCACACTTCAATTACGTTGATCAAAAAAAAAAAAAAAGAGTATACTTATGTTGCCTCAAATTTCAAAAAAAAATTAATTAATGATCTTGAAACATTTCTGTGGCATACTGAGATCCTCTAGCTGAACGTCACTGCTGTAGAGAAGCACAGCCCTGGGAAACTGCCTCACCACCAGGCCCAGACTCATGGGCAAGTGATTTCTGGATGGCCAAAGGGAAGCTCACCCTCCCTGTCCTCTGAATGACCCATTCCCTGAAGGACCTAGTCAAGCCACTCCGTCCAGATGGCTGTGATGTTGTTGTGACCCCTCAGCAGCAGGAGTGAGGAATGGATGCTTTCCAGGACTTCAAGGGCCAGAGTTCCTCCTTGCAACAGGAGGCCCTGCTTCCATAGGTTGATAGTGGACGGCCGAAACTCCAGATGCCTTATTGTACCATAAATGGGAAGGGAAAGCACAGAGGTGAGTGCAGCGGTTTTGTGTGTGTGTGTGTGTGTGCGCGTGCATGCACATCAAAGAGACAACTCTCACAGAAATAGTCCTGGGTGGCCCAAAATGCCTTAAACATGAGTCCCACTTTTAAAATGACAATTGAAATCATAATAATTTTTTGCTATCATTTATTGAGATCTTTTTTCTGTGCCAGGCACAGTACTTTGCATGTTACCATTTAATTTTCAAAAATCCCTGTGAGGTACAAGTATGCACATAACTTTTCAAATGGGAAAACAAGTATCGAAATTTGGGTCACCTGTCAAAGATCATAGATCTGAGAAGTGGCAAGGCCAGGACTAGAATCCCAGAACCCCAAATCCTCCTGGCCATATAGAGTAATGACTTTGACAATAGTAAGTTCCAACCCTTACTGTGCTTGCCGTGGGCCAGACACTGTTCTAAGAACCTTACATAGATTCACTTCGTTCATTTTCACAAAACTCTGTATTTGCTATTACTATCTCATTGTATAGATGAGTAAACAGAGGCACAGAGCATTTTGGCACTGATTTGCTTCAGCTCCTATGTGCTAGGCACCGCACTAGGACTCAGTGGGACACAGAGTTGAGTATGATATTATTCTTATCATCTGGCATCTATCAGCAAGGTCAATGACCGTGCCCATTAGAATGGGCCCAGGGTGGGATGCCAGATCTTGACAGGAGGGGTGGTAAGAATAGCACTTCTTTGGGTATACTGTGGAGATGAGCACACTGGGTCTCCAGAGAAGGAATCCAACCACAAGAGCAAAACAGAATCCTGTTGTCAGACTAAGTCCTGAGATCAGAACTGGGCCAGCAGTAGGGTCAGTAGAAGTGGAGCTGTTTCATTTCTGCCTGCAGTGTGGCCTTAAGAGCAAGACCCCAGAGCCAGACTGCCGGTTCAGATCTTCACCCTGCCACTCCTTAGCTGTGAGTCCTTAGACAAGTTAACGAGCCTCTCTGGAAAACAGGGATGATAATACTGCCCATCTCCTGGAGTTGCTGTGAGGACTAAATGAGTTAACATGTGAGAAATTCTTAGAACAAGGCTGAGCCCATCGCAGGCTCTCAAGCTCTCATCAGCCTATGACCACACGGGGCCCTATGATGCTGAGGGGACAGAGGCTGCAGGCAGGGACCAAGTGGTAGGGAGAGGAAAACTGTAGTAGGAACAGAGTAGGGCCCATCCCTGTAGGTAAAGAGGGAGGGTTGAAATCGAATGGGCCAAGAGGAAATTCATATCTTTGGAGTGAAAGGTTGGCAAATGGACATGGGACCCTTCTTCTTCTTTTTTTTTTTTTTTTTTGGGGACCCTTCTTCTTAATCACCAGAGGCCAAGATGCAGGTGCCTGCCACCTGGACCGGTTAGAAGTGGGGATCTTTTTCAAGGCTGGTATTTATAGTGGCGCTGCTGTTATCCAATTATAGGCATGAAGAGCGGTTCCCACTGTCTTTGCACAGCTCCTCAATCACTGGGGCAGGAATATTGATCTATTCCCAGCATCCCCTCTATAAACATCCCCACCCAGAGTCCTTGGCTTGGGAGAAAGACGGGGGCGGGAAGGGAGGTGGTGGCAGGCAGCCGTGCTCTGTGGCAGTAAATCTTCCCTAGAGGAGGAGACAGCTGCGCTCATCAGCCTGTGTGGATCAGCTCAGAAAGAGCCCTTCTTCCCCCAGAAGACCCCTTAGCCACTTGGGAAAGGAATGGCTCACTGGGGAGCTTTGTTTGTGTACGTGGGGCTGTCAGACTGGGCAGGAGTGTCTGCTGACATGTTAGAGCAGCTGAGAAGAGAGGAGGACCTTTTGGAGGTGTGATTAAAATGTTTGCCTAAGGGGACTATCCTGATTCCCCAAGCTCCCCACCCCCACTTGCTTTTAAGAGCTTATTCCAAGTGTTCCTATGCACTTGAGACCACAATTTCATCTCCCAGAAACTGAGAGGGTAAGAGGGGTTGTGTGTGTGTGCTTGTATGTACACACACACATCAGTACTTCCGCATCCATGCTTCTCTGCCCATTTCTACCTATATGTACACTAACCACCACCACCCTCCGCCATGCCCTTTGAACTCAGTCTCTCTCCATTAAGTCTTCCTTAATCATCCTCTTTAGCAAGTCTCAGGATCTCAGAAAGGCAATGGGGTCTAGACTTTGCCTTTTTTTTTTTTTCGAGACAGAGTATCAAGCTGTCCCCCTGGGTAGAGTGCCATGGTATCACAGCTCACAGCAACCTCCAACTCCTG
>CAUYQV010084894.1:0-25779 GCA_963574575.1 Galagoides demidoff | reverse complement strand
CTTCCTGGTGTACCAGACCTGGTACTACACATATTTCTGACTAGGAGAGGAAGCAGGGGGAAGTTTAACTTGTTATTTTTTCCTCAACTATGAATAAATATATTTTTGTCAGGTTAGAGTTTTTGGAAATTCAATTATAAGATAGTAGTTCCTCTCTCCGGAATCTAAATAAGAAACTTTGGATGGAAAATTTGTTTCTCTTCTTCCCTCTTCCTTTAACTTGTTCATTGCAAAATACACAATCTGGCCATAAAGGCCCAGCTCTGGTTCTATATGCAGTGGGCCTGTGGAATGCTAACTGGAAAGCCAGTATTCCTAGTACAACATGAACTGGACTAGCCAGGTTAGAGAAGGCCCAAGAAAGTAACCATTTCTTAAAGAAGGGCGGATTGTGAAGGACTTAGTTTTCAATGAATATGATACTCCACTCCTATGCCTGTGGGCTCTGAGCTGCTCAACAAACAACAATAACAACAAAAAAGGCTTAGTTGATACAGCCTTTTGCAGCAAAGGGACTCAGATGTGTTTTTCCTTGAAAACCCAAGGAAAATCAATCTCAGACAGAAACAAACATCCTGTAAGTTTTTTGGACATAACAGTGCACCCAAAAAGCAGCCTTTCCTGGAAAATGTAGCACCAAAGAACATAGAACTGTATAGTGTGTTCATCACATCATTGTATTAAGAATATATTTTTAAAGAAAACCTCTCCTTTTGAATTATCAGAAAATATATTCTTAGGGCCTTATGCAGGAGCTCACTCCTATAATCTGGGAGGTGGAGGCAGGTGGATTGGTTGAGCTCAGGAGTTTGAGACCAGCCTGAGGAAGGGTGAGACCCATCACTAAAAAAAGTAGCCCGGCATTATGGTGGGCGCCTGCAGTCCCAGCTAAATGGGAGGCTGAGGCAAAAGGATCTCTTGAGCCAAAGCATTTGAGGTTGCTGTGAGCTATGAAGCCATAGCACTCTACCAGGGGCAACAAAGTGAGACTCTGTCTCAAAAGAAAAAAGAATGTTCTTTGTACTATAAGTAGGGTTATCTTGAAACTATTCTAAGACTTCATTAGTTTCCTCCAGGGCATCATTTAATCTGTCAGCATTCAAATCATTCTCTTTTAAAGTGCTGGTCTTGTCATTTTCCTTGTGGACTTTCTTTTTTTAAATTCTTACTTGGTCTAATTCTATTATATTGTCATTGACCTGTGATTTTGCACATGATTAAGCTATTTTCCATGTCAGTTTAATCAATACTGAGAAATCCTTCATCTTTTGCAAGATACACAGGTTTTTTTTTTTTTTTCTTTTATAAGCAAGTTGCATGGTATTTGCCTTGTGTTTTAGCATCTGACAACTGGCAAAGAGTGCAGCGGGTTTGCACTTTGATGCTGATGTGACAGGTGCAATCGCACCCTGGCGTGAAGCTCAGAGGCCTGCTTGAGTGGGAAAGACCCACAGGTATTAGTGAACGTTTCCACATCCTAAGGACCTTTCTTCCCTCTGTAACCTATTAACTCTGACTCAGGCAAATGATTTAATATGTGTAGCCTTAGTTTCTTTGTTTTTAAATGGAGATAATAAGAGTTCCTACCTCTTGAGGTTGTTGTGATAAGTTAGTTAAATGTTTTCGGTAAGTGGCTAACAGCCCTTCTGGTTCAAAGCATGCGCTCAATATACATTAGCTATTAATTTATTAAAAGTTGTGCAAAATCATCTCTTTAACAAATGTTGGGTAGAAATAGCAGCATAGTTCAACGCAAGAGTCTTGGATTAAGCACAACACAAACAGAGCTAAGCTGGCTTCCTCATTTCTTAAATTTCATTTAATCACAACAAAAAGAAATGCTAACACTGCCCTGGGGTCACTGAATGTGTATAAAAGACCAGAGGGAGGTAGAGGAAGTGTAGTCACACAATAAGTTTTCCCTAGAAGCTTCTTTTGACATGCCCCTCTCCATTAATATTCCATTTTTAGCAATTGAGCCAAAGCTCCTCTCTTTTTCTCTGTCCTACCTTCCATTCTGGTTTTTCTGACTCACACCAAGCATCCCTTTTCCACCTTCTTCAACATGACAGATATTTTTTCCCCCACGATTGACTTCCTTATTTCTTATTCATATAAATTTCGGCTTCAAGACTTTCTCTGTTTTCTTCATCAATTTTTCATCAAGAAAGATCTATGCACCAAGCAATTCAATCGAGAATTCTCTCCTAAGAGTAAATTATAGATGTCTTACCACAAAAAATAAGTGAGGTGACAGTTACGATAATCATTTTTATTTAAGCCTTCCACATTGTATATCAAGTCATCATATTGTACCGTATACATGCATACAGTTATTATTTAATTAGAAATTACAATTAAAAATAAGAATTCTCCATAAGGACCAAAAGGGGACTATTCATGGCCACAGATGACTTTGGTTCTCATCTTCCCATCCCACTGTTTGGTTTTAGCTCATTTTATTTTTCCCTTTTTCTCCAATGTAGAAGGATCTCAACTCTATGATCTCTATTCTGACTTTAAAGTAAAATTTTGTCTAAGTTTCTAATTCTATAATGCCCCAGTTTAAGAATATTATGATATAGCAGACTTGAAAAATAAAAACTTGACTATTTTTGCTATAAAGATTCTTGGTCAACCACAGGAAGATAACCAATATGGTATTCAAAACAAGCAGAAACCTAATTTATTTTCTTTTCCCTTCCATGCCAATGACAAATTTATTCTCAGGCTGACGTAACATGTTTTATGTTTCTTAACTCTACAGGGCATTGGACTACTAGAAAAATCCACGTAATTTATCCAAATGAAGTTGCTGTTGGAATTTGTATTGAGAAATATTTAGCTGCTTAGACGTTAAAAATTTTTCTTAACATTGCATTTTTATTGTTGTTTTAAGTTTTTATTGTGTTTACTATTTGAGCATTATGCAATTTATTTGTATTCAGATATAAATTTAACTATTCAGAAGAATATCAAATACAAGTAAACAGGACCGTAAATTTAAAAAATGATTAAAGCAAAGAAAAGAAGAAAAACAAAGCAAAAAATATGAACACAGAAGAAAACTATTCTTTTCAACTAGAAAAAGCTCTGACAACTATGGTTTTTTCCACACATACACACGTATGGTAAGAGGTTTAATTTACAAATAAGGCACAGCATAGTAACTAACGATAAAATAGAATAATTTTAACAAGTACCATAATAAAAGTTAAGTGACTGTGGGCTTTCTCTCTCCTGAAAGTACTGTGTAGTATTTTTGGACTGTAGTGACAATGGGTAACTGCAACCTTAGAGAGTGAAACTGAGGATGCGATAGTCATATTTTAATCTGTAGACTCACTTACTGGAACCACGTTCAGAGAATTATATTGTCTGTAATGCACTTGAAAATAGGTCAGAATAAATAGTGTGGTGGATTTATGTGCATGAATTAATTTTAATCTACACCTTAGGAGCACTGGGGTATGTTCTAGTGCTTGTGGCCACTCACATAACCAAGGCTCCATCTTATCTCTGGCCCACATTCTCTTTGTCAGGTTGAACTTGCTATTCTCTTATCAAGAGATAGCATCTTTTTTCCTTCTCTTTAATATTGGCGGAGCTGGTGGCAGTACTGTGAAAGCAGCAGAAGTGACATTGCAGGAGTCCCCAAATAGTGTTATTTTAGGGGCCTGGAAATTAAGATCTGTCAGTGTCTGCTTTTGTCCTCTGGGGAAAGGTGGCTATCACGTAAGAAGCCCAGGTAACCTGAGAAGGTCATGCTGTACATGAAAAAGTCCAAGCTAGTGTCATATGCAGTGGTTATAAGGAGAGGGAGAGAGAGGAGGATGGAGGGAGAAAAGCAGGATGAGAGACAGAGAGAGAGATTGAATGAGGTTGGCTGGGAATGGCCTAGCAGCCATCTACTCTCCACTTACGCTAAGGCACCAGAATGCTTGCTTTGATCTTCCAGCTTAATAGATTCCACAAGACACATGAAATGTCTTTACTAAGCTCCACCGAATGGCAGAACTGTGAGCAAATAAATTGTATATTGCTTTAACCCAGTAGCAAACTGGTTTCGGTCATTTTATACCATTAGCAAATAATTTCTTTTATGTAATGAAAATAATCTGTTACCTAGAAGTAGAATAATGACAGACTAAAGAGATAAAATGTATGGCCTTATCTTTGGGACCAGGTATTGGGCAGAAACTTTAAGATTGTCAAGGAGGTTGTTAGTAGAGGCTGCAAGAGCAGGGCGAGGCTACTGAAAGGGGAACAGGGACCCCGAGTGATCTACTAGGAGAGAAAATAGCAAAATTGTTACCTGTGGCAATGCAAAAAATAGAAAGACTATCTAATGATCTGGTGATCTGAGAAGCCTTCCAGGCAGAACGTTGTAGCTGCTAGTTGCCTTCTTTAATTATACTTGACTGTTGCAAGGTTTAGGATTAGTTAGCTGAGGAAGGAGATTTTCAATTATTCAAGCAGAATTTAGAGCAATAGTAAGCAGCTGGGGCTTGATGGGTTTTGAATTAGAATTTTTCCTTCTCATTATTCCCTTGGAAAAAAAATATTATCAAAGAAGTAGTTTTAGGGGAAGGTCAAAATTCCAAGTGCCCCTAATAAAATGTGGCCTTAGAATAAATATTAAAACCAAGGTTTAATTTTTATTTTTGAAATCTCAGAAAACTTTAAGTTGGTATCTTCTAAACAGTCTCAGCTAAAGAAACTGGCACATAAATCTACCAAAGTTTTCTTCCTGTGTCCTCTCTTCCAGGTAAAATGGCCTTTGAGAATCTTCTGGGTGCTCATCAAAGCTCAACAGAGGAAGGAATTTGTCTTAAAAAGGTTCACAAATGTGGCCCTTGTCTAAGGGTATGGACCACTTGTTAATATATAGGAAGTCCACAGTTTTTTAAAAAAAATAATACCTATTTGTAATACAAGGGCCAGACATAAGGTCAAAATATAGATAGAGGCTTTCTCTCTTCTCTCCAACGTACAAGGAAGCTAATCAGCTGCAAACCAATTTAATAGGAAAGGGAGGGAGGATGGGGCACAGATACCAGAATGTGTCTAGGAGACATGGAGAACCCCTCCCGGGGAATATAGCAAAGCTCCCAAAATAGGAACTAACAGTAGTGATAGGCACTAAGCTGGATTCCAGACCATCTATAGCTGTTATCTTTTATCTGTTCACTGTTGTGGGCTGGGTCTACGGACACCATATGATGTGTTCTTTAGACTGTAGGTCTTTATACTAAGAACGGCCTCATCTGAAGATCTGGACTTGTACAATCAGAGGTGGGGAGCTGCCCCAAGGCCCCCTTCACACAAACTCTTTGGCGATGTGACTCCTTTAGGAAGTAGATCCTATGTTTTCTCACCTGGAATCCAGGCTTGTCTTGTGGGAGCTCTGACCAGCTGAATGAAGCATTCTGAGTATTGAACCTAGACATTATAAAGGCCTGGCAACTTCTGCTTTTATGCTCTAGAGAAATCTTGTAGTTCTCTGGAACTCCCATGAGGTGAAGTAATGCAGGCTAACACATGGAGAGAGCCAGAGAGACAGAGGCAGACAGACAGAGTCCAGGCCAGCCTTCTGCTCTTCCAACTATTCTTGCTGAGACATGTGAATGAAAATGTCATGTTGGACATTTTGTTATATTGGTAGTTAGGAATAGTTCTCTGGGGAAGGAGGAAGGGGCAGGGAGTCAGGCCCCCATCTCACAGCCCACCTGCATTCTGTCACAAGTTATTGCTCACATCCAGGGACAAGGGACCAATCTACCGGTCAGAACTTAGCATTCTAACTGCAAAAGAATGTAGAGAACTCTCCCACCTAATGGGTACCACAGTCTTGGAGGTGACCGAGACTAATTACATGCCCTTAGCTAAATCTACCTTCTAGTCCACAGTCCCACAATACATACTCAGCGAGGCTCTCGGGAAGTCCGCATGTGCAGTATTCTGGTTCCCAGGTGACCTCTGAACCAAGTGGGCCTGACCCAGGTGGTATAAAAGAGAATCGCCAGCCATATCCTTTGCCCCTTGGCCTATCTGCAGGCAGGAGAGGCTTATTTGCTGACAATGGAGGTCTATTTGTTGTCTATGGGAAACGTATCCTACTTTTAAAACTTTTTACTGTGTAAATCTATTTTTCTATTTCTCAATAAACTAGGTTTCATGGCCTTACTTTGGGCTGTCTGGTTGTTTTTGAGCAAGAGCACTCCAAGAACTGAGGACCCACTCAGCTGCCTGAAACCTCATCATTTTGGGAGACATGCAGCTGGCTTGAAATTCAACAATTTCATCCCCATCAGATTCCCAGTGGAGCAAAAAACTAAGCTCTTTTTAGTGAGCATTACCATTATTGCAGACTGCAGAATTGTGAGGAAACAAATGATACCTGCTGTGTTAGGTACCAAGTTTTGGGATAATTTATTATGAAAATACAGATAAATGAATCTTATCTTAATCAGACATCAGTGCCTAAAAATTGGTTTAAAAGTGTTAAAAAACGCTTCAGCTGTCCTAATCAAAATATAGAATATAATTGTTAATCAGTACAGTATATTGAATGTTAGATATAACATATTTTATGGAAGAAAAGACTGTTTTCCTGTCTTCTAGTCCCTTAGAAATATTTCATAATTAAGGATAAGAATATGGCCAACCACAGAATGACTCTTGGAATACAGCCTCATTTGTCCTTTTGTTTTCCACTTTACAGAAGAAACTGTCACTTGACTATACCCCAGGGCCATTTGCTGTTGTTGCCATCAGACTGTCATGTTTTAGCCTTAAGATTAACTCTTCACTCAAGACACAAGTTGAAGGGCCTAAGGACAGTATGAGCTGTTCCTGGGCTTAAAGAAAGGGGGGTAAAAACTTTTTTATATTTCTTGGCCTAGATATGTTTTTATGTTGGACAGAGTGTAACTGAGGCTGGCTTTCTTTGTAATGTATCATGCGCAGGTGACGTTGTAAGGAAGACAGCATAACAGAGGCTACCTACCTTTGATTACCAGAGTCACAGATATTTATAAAAAAACAGAACACAGGTGAAGAGTAAGATTGAATTGAGACAATTCACAGCAAGAGGGAACTGGGGCCATTGCTGTCACCATGAGGAGGAGTAAAGGAGAGATTTGGTATTGTATATAATTTATTCACTTTGTATTATTATAATTCTTCAGAGAGGGACAAAGGAAAAGAGACTACAAAAGCTAAGATGTATCTGAAAGTTAAAAAAATAACACATCCTGCCTGAGTGTCCATGATCCATCATCTCATATAAGGTAACAGATCCGTGTGAGGCTCTCTGGGTATCAGCAACTATATATTTTATCTTTACCAGTCAGCCCCATATAAATTTAATTCTATTCTACAGAAATTAACACCCTCCAAAGTAAAATTAAATTCTATTTTGTTTCTATTCAATACATATGTGTGAGTCCCTAGAGCCGGAGAGAGCAGTGGAGATTAAAAAGCAAAATAATTCTAAAAGTCCATCATTTAAAAAGTATATACAATAGTGATACAGAGACGGTGGCAGTCAACACAAGGGGTAAGTGTTAGAGGATGATAGGAAGTCAGGTTGCCGTGGAATCCTGCGAAGGGGCAGTTAACTCCGACTTCACTGTCAGGGAGGTTCAGTGAGGAGCTGGCAGACAGGGCAGCAGAAGCTTCCGGCATGCAGACGGTGAAATGGGGGTGTCTGGGCAGAGCAGGGACACACACTAAAGGTACAGGGCCACTGGGGTGTGGTGACAGCTACATGAAACTACAGTCCTGCAGAGGAGTATGAAACCAAGGCCAATACAGCACCAGAGAAAGAGTCAGTATTTGCAAACTTCCAAGAAAGAAACTAAAGAGAATGAAATCAGTGAATGATACGGCATCCTAGAAACTTCTCTGACAGCCCTGTGGAGCTCTCCTGAGGATGGCAGAAATTTCTAGGAGGACATGGAGGGGGCCTGAGCTGTTTTGTTTTCTGAAAGATGGTTTAGAACTCTGTACTCATTCCTTCACTGATCCCGCTCCAGCCAGCCGGTCACGCCTCACCTCTGGACGTACCCGTCACAGTCTGATATTCCCACAGGCACTTTAGACCCACTGATACTAAAGTGTTATGCTATAAACCTCAAATAGACACAATAAAATTTATTTTTTAAATGGAATTACTGTATTTTTTCCTCGAATTTTTTCCTTTCAAATACAGTATTTTCTATCTCAGGTTTTGCTCTGTGACCTAATTAGCCCTGAATAGAAACCTGACTGTTAATCTTGACTCTACCTACTATACTACTTCAACTTTAAGAAAATATTGACCCTAAGAAGGCAGAGATAGACTTTGTGAGTATTTTCATAAACACAGAAGACCCAGGAAGATGGAGCCTTATCTGACTACTGCTCATCAGTGAATCTCCAACACAGAAAATGCCTGACACACAGAAGATACTTTCTAGATAGACAGGTAGATGGATGGATAGATAGATGGATTTGTTGGATTAATAAATGATAAATTTAAATAAAAAATACAAACAAACGTAATAGTAAGATTTTCTTTTTTTTTTGAGACAGAGCCTCAAACTGTCCCCCTGGGTAGAGTGCTATGGCATCACAGCTCACAGCAACCTCCAATTCCTGGACTCAAGTGATTCTCCTGCCTCTGCCTCCCAAGTAGCTGGGACTACTGGCAACCACCACAACGCCTGGCTATTTTTTGGTTGCAGCTGTCATTGTTGTTTGGCGGGTCTGGGCTGGATTTGGACCCCCCAGCTCAGGTGTATGTGCCTGGTGCCTTAGCCGCTTGAGCCACTTTTATAAGGGATATAAGAATAAAACGTATGGTAAGCATTTTTGCAAACCAGAATGATTATTTTTATTTAAGAAATGATTTAGCATAAGAACCAGATCAAACCTTTCATAAGCATGAGCATCCATTTTTGTGCTTCCCAATTCATTTCTAAACTACTATTTCCAGAATGAAATACATAGAACTAGTCATCACTTCAAAAGGAGTTTACTATGTTTATTTATCAGAAGATGGAGTAAAATAATAATGTTGGAGGGAAATTTGAAATAGTAGTAAAGGCTAAAAGATAATATCTCAGGAGTAGAGGCCTGCAGGAGAGGGTAAAGACCAAACAAGGATAACAGCTTGCCCTTGGCCATGGCTGTGAACTGAGGAAGGTGGACTTCCAGCTCCAGATCTTTGATTCTTTTTCCTGGATCCCTACTGCCCCTTCTGACTTAGTACTGGTGACATTGCTGAGTTCTTAAGAAAGTACTATCTTATGTCATAGAGGAAAAAAATGGAGCATATCTCAAAAACAGTAAGTTGACAAATTCTTAGTGATTGAAGGGTTGGCTCTTAATTATCATCTGTATAACTAGACATGGCTCCCTTTCTGCCTCTATAGGAGACAGTGAGGTTACTGGCAAAGGCAGTTTGAATAACTTCAAATTATGTAACATTTTACAATTGACTTTGTGAAGTACTTTATTTTCATTTTTATGGATTATGCTGCAAAGTCTCTGAATTCACGCTCCACTTCTTTTCCCAATTCTCAGCCTCCTTAAATTTTACATTACGATTTTCTTATGTGAGATCATTCACTTGGGGGTTCTGTTCTTTAGACTTTGGCTAAATTAGCCTTAAGTCCTTAAATTTCACTAGAAACTCCCTCACAAATTAACAGCCCCAAAGCACTTAAGCTGAAAATTGATTTTATTGTACTTGCTGTTGGGTTATATAGATTATGCTGCAAAATTAAATAGGGTTTTGAAATTGTGATCTGTAATACTAGAATCCCTAACTAATATAAACTAGATTACTTCTTACTTTACTTTGTCCGTTTTTCCCTAACCATTTGCAAGGGAATATTGCAAGGACTTTGATTTTAATAAATCTATTAACACAGGGAAATAATGAATATATTCATTTTTTTCTCATTTCCTTCTGTATTTTTTTTTTTCACAGTTTAAGCTACAGTCCTGAGATGTGTTATTATGGGGTTTTGTTGATTTGTTTGTTAGTTTTAAAACAAGAACTTTTTGAGACCTTTTAAAATTAAATGAAAATTTGGACAGGAACAGAAGGAAAACCAGATGGGAGTCTCTCAAGGGATGTCCTCAGGGATATCACAGAGAAGTGAGGTGATCCCAGGTGAGCAGAATGTAACAGCATTTGTTACTGGAAAAGTATCTTAATGCAAACAATGTCTGTGCAATTCATACATAGACACCCACACACACTTAGAATCATCTTGAACTGAAATACACTTCAAAATGTACAACTTCATCACTTATGGAAAAGTAGCTTGAGGCACAGAGATTTGAAGCAACAGTTAAGAACATCAGGAAACTCATTATTTGGGGGGAGAGATATTATTAAGAATCAGATGTCCTCATTTCAAGTCTGGCATTATTTTCAACAAATCCAAACTGTTTCTGAAAATATAATACAAATGTGTAAAAACATGTATTTTTTCCAGCACATAGCAATATCTACCCATTTGCACCTTTTTTTTTTTTTTTTTTTAATTTCAGAAGAGGTTAGAAAACCTTACATTATAGACATCTTTCTCTTTTAGGGCAAAAAAAGAAAAAAAGTTTGGCTTGAGTATCAAAAAGCTATGGAGTATACTTAATAACAATGTGTTTTAGACAAGAACTTAGAGAATGAGTGTAAATATATTCATTTGTGTTTGGGAATTTAGTCAGTGATCACAGCCTGTGTAATTGCCTTAAGAAACCACACGACCTCTGTCTGTTCTCTTCTCATTTACAGCCGCAATGCTTTTAAAGTCACTGCTAACATTGCCCAAAGCTGAGTCCATACTCATTTTTAAAGAACAATGATTCCAGATTCTTCCACATTAACTCAAGGAATTTCAGTAAACATTGTACTGTAGACACATTTTATGGGAAACATAAAGTCAGATGCAAATTCCTATTTATTGTTTCACAAAACTATAAAACATGAACAAATTAACAAATCAAATGGAAACAAAACCATAATGCAAATGAAATTGAAGATAGAATAAGTAATTTCACATAATTATTAGTATGAATCTGGTGAATTTGCTTTCTATTCACTCAGTTGCTGTCTACCACATGACTGTAACACTGATTACTGTAACACAGGCACTTTTTAAAAATGCACCTTACAACTCATATGCTGTGTGTATGAAACCCACACGTGGATATGCACAGATATATAGAGAATGGAGGTGAATATTTTAAAGACCAGTAAGATGAATACACAGCTGCTTTCTACCTCGCTAGTGTGAGACATACTGAGCAACTTTGAGACCTGCTCTCAGCCCTGAAAATTCCTTTTTGATCTCTTCTCCATCCTTACCTAGTAATCCCTGTACTGATTTTAGAGTTTATTAGTCCCTGCTTTCTTTATAATCTATCAAACACAGATATATGTATTTCAAAGATTACATATTGCTTAGCTTCTTCTATCTGGGGAATTAATATAATGTGGATATTCATTCGTGACCCTCCTTTTCCCCATCTACATGAAGCTTTTGGAAATGTATTCATGTTGATGTGTGAAGGGGAAGATGACATCAATCACTCTATGCATTTGCAGTTTCTGGGGCACCAGGGACTGAGGCCCAGAGTCCACAGTGGATTATTGGTTAACTAACAAAGGCAGATTCTCACATGGGAATTAAATAAGAGTGATCCTTATATGCATAAGGAGTGGAAAATAATTCTGATTTTGTTAGCCTACACTCGTTAATTTGTTCACCTGTGATTAAGTGTTATTGATGGCAGAAAAGACACCAAATGTTGAAGAGCCCAGATTATGGCAGTCCAGCAGGTGACCAGAGGAAGAAATGAATGAGTGACTCATGACATAACTTCCAGAAGCAGCACTGAATTTTGAAATGTTGCAGTAAAACTTGATGTCTCTGTTATTTTGTTTATGTTCGTTAGAGAGGTGGGGTTTTGCTTACTAGTGAGCAAGCTTTACAAACGCCTAGTGAGCAGACTTCTATCAAGATTAGCTTGACAGAAAATGAGGACAGGGTAAGAATTAACTTTTTTTTTCATAATTGAACCTAAACGTGTTGAATGCTGTCACCTTTCTTGATTTTTTTCAAGTGTGTTTTAATTTATTTCTGATCGTGTTGCATCTATATAACAAATGTCTTTGAAGAGTTTAAAAGGTTGAAAGGCTTCCTGTAATCGTCTATTGTATACACGTTTACGGAGGTGTCACTGGATAAATACAACCTCTCTAAACTGATGATGGGCTGTAATGAGTAATATAAATGACCAACGTGTGAAGAAAGTGAATCACAGTTCAGTGAGGTGATCTTTCCATTTGTTCTTTGGCAGTCTATCACAAATTCTTCAAAGGACTTTTGTCTTCATGTTTAAGACTATTAATAGTATTATAACCTATTTTGGCTAAAGGTTTTTATAGCTAATGACTCATAGGCCTTTTCATAAATGTGTATGAATATGTAGCAAAGGGATTATTGGTTTTGTAAATCAATGTCTTGAACATACATAAGGTAGATGATACTTATTTGCTTTACCAAAGTATTCTTATTTCTACATGGAGTCATTGAATATTTAAAAAATTATTGAATTGTATCATACTGCAATTTATAATTAAATTAAAAATTAAGGAGAATGTTTAGATTCTCAGAATGAGTCACTAATTCTTCAAATATTCCAGTCCAATTCAGTAGCATATGCCATCATGCATTGTCTTTAATCTTAGTGACCAGCTTGCATTCAGAAAAAAAGAACCTTACCAGAACTTGTGTTATCAATGTCTGTGTTCAAAAAAAAAAAAAACTACTAATGGATTAATAATAATATTCTTTTATTTCCATGATTATTTTATTTCCTCACTTATTTAGCAAAGAGACTAGCTGGTGCCAGTGCAAATGGTCTGCATTTCTTAGGGATTAAAACTTAGCGTCCTTAAGTAACTTGGACCCCAAAGTGAGAGTCTATGCATTGAAAAGTGTAAGCAATTACAGAACTACCGAGGAAAGCATTTTCCTAGCCTCAGAGAGGGGGAGTTTACTCTTGCACCTTAAAAGCTATCATCACTTACGGTCATCAAGGAAAGCAGAGTTTTTCACACTCCAGGCACAAAATTGAAAGTGCCTCACTGTTTCATTCTCTCCTCACATACTGAGCTCTGTGTGATTTTGTTAAGGGAAGCATTAAACAACCTGTCAGCACATCGGCTTTGGATTAGCGACACTGGTCGTGTGGAGGGACTCTGGTCAGTTCAGAAAAACATTATTAGAAACTTAGAGGTGAGAGGATAAATGGAATTTAGCACTTTGGGGCTCAAGGAACCAACTATAGTTCTTTTCCTTAATGTTTTACTCGGCAAACCTGTTGTTTTTAATTTTCTGAGCACTAACGACCCACTGTGCTTAAACAGCAGCTCTTAATCAGAACACAATAATTAGATAGTTAGAGCCTGCAGGATACTTAGTTATTCAAGGGGTTGCACTGCACAGAACCAAGTTCCACAAGTTGGTTTTCCTCTCGTTTTCCCTGATCCATCACAGAGTTTCTCTTTAAGCATTATCTTCTGGATACACTGTGTAGTTTGCCTGCATTCATCACCTTGCACATAGCAATACAAGTGTATGTCCCACTAACACATTCTCGTATACACACACACAGTTACTGTGACACTCTAATAGGATAAGAAAAGAATAAAAAATCAATAAGGGGCTGACATAAAATCTTTCAAACACAGCACATTTAACAAGAAGGGAAAACCCGCTTAGCTGGCTTCCTCTTTAATTTCAAGGTAACTTCATTGGTGCCCACGGAATGTCCCTCTAAATTTGATGGCAACGAGAGTCTAGTTACCGTACCTTACAGGATGGATACCAAGGTTTTAGGGAGGTAATCCTTTCATAAATGACAATGCTTTCAGGAAAGGTTTTGGAGTAAAAGTCTTTAGAAGTATAGTCAATTATTATTTCATATCTCTGCAACTTTAACACTCTGTCATGGCCTATATAATAATCTCTCTCTCTCTCTTTTATTAATGAGCTTGTAGAAAAAATAGCCTATCATCACTCTCCTGCTTCTCCCAGTCCATTTCTTCTTCCTCACAATATTACAGCTGATTTCTGTTCTTAATGTTCTCCTAAGTCTGGCGGGGGACCTTTTGTAGCATTGGTGTTGAGCAGATAGATGCTCCTTTTGGAAAGTCTCTGCACCATTGGTCTTTGAGCCTTTTTTATTCCGCTGTCTACTGCTAGCCTGGAATCGTTAACCACCTCTGTGAACACCTCTTTCTTAGCCCAGTCCTTGATTGCTGATCCCCAGTTCTCAGCCCTCTTTTCTCCTGATATACAAAATCCATTTAGTCAATGGTTATGGTTTCCACTGTCTCCTATGCAAAGAACCCCACAGTCGTATATTCCAGATTGCTTCCTCAAGGCCCAAATTTCAAATGACTTCTTCTGTATCATAACGTCCTGCTGATAAGATTGATATTCAGCAGGAATGCACTGGATATACGTACTGATAAAATGGACGGATTGATTAGTGGCGAGGAGAAACCAGTTGTTGAATACTTGAAAATCACCCCTACCCAAAGTACCTCAAATGCCATCATAAATCCGCCATTTTTCCTATAAGTAATACTACGCTCTTCGTTTTAAGAGTGGCAAAATAAATTCTCTCATCATGTAAGCTAACCTGCCATTCAAATTCCTAATTTTATATCTTCTTACCTATAATTATCCTTAAGTTCAGTTGGTTTCATAGTTATCCTCCTACCCTATTGCTCCATCACGTCTTGTTTAATATTGCTCTGACCTAACTTTACTCGTTTTTACTCTACAGTCGAAATCCCTCCAGTTCTACACTTTAGAATGAAAACAGCATAATGTCACTCGCTATTCAAACTTCTTAAATGGCTCTCTTAGGTACCAACATAGAAGTCTCTACTATTTTGCATTTTATCTAGAATCCCTGATGTTCTGGCTCCTGCTCACCTATTCAGCTTTTCCTCCTGCTCACTTCATATCAAACTCCACGTTGCCACAATAATGAGTTATTTCTACATTCCCCTCTTCCTCCTTCAGACCCTTCCACGACCTAAGCCTGAGTATGTGCGATATCGTTTCTGTCTGGAAGAATAGCCCACATATTATTTACCAGGCAGACACTTGATCTTCCCTCAAATCTCTGCCTCGTTAAAAACTTCTTTACTTGCCAGGAACTATCCTTTTCTATTTTTTTATGTTGAGTGTATATATCATTAATATTTATAAAAGAGGAAATATTGAACTATATTTATATACAAGGATAGTTCTTAAGTCTTGACATAGTCTCATAGAAAACCTCTACATGAAAACCTCTCTTTTACTTAGGAAAATGCATACATATCTATGAAATAAGTGTTCAACCCAGAGGCAAACAGCTAAAGGATACTTTATGTAAGTTCTTAGAGTCTTTTCACCCATTCTTTAACTAAGATTACCATTTAAAAACTTTCCTCAAGTTCAAACTGTGTGACAGAAACTTTCCTTTCCTTGGTGTATAGAAAGGTAAATAAAATATATTTTCTACGCTTAGGGAGCTTATAGGTTGGTTTATCTAGGAAAAGCCAAAAAGTGCATTAATATTATAGAAGATGTCACAAAAGTCTTTTTAACTATCAATACATCTACTTTTGCTGCTAACAGAGTAAATCTGAATCTAGAATCATTTCTTCAGTGTTTTCAGATATAGAATTTCTTCATTTCTTCCTGGTGACAGATAGAGAATTTCCTTATTTCATTATAGGGATATGTGTCACACTGTATGTGCAAGTAAATTTTGTTATTTATGTATATTAGCTTTTACATTTTTCAAAAATCTTATATACACCACAGTTAGGATACTTATAATAAGTAGGTTTATATCAATTTGTATTACCTGTGGGAATTTAAAATAATAGCATTTTGTGTTTGCAATAATATAAAGATGGTATATTCAAATACATTAAAATACAGTGGTAAATATAATAAGAGAAAAGATTCATAAATGTAATAAGCTGTTGGTATACTTAGAAAACATGCTTAAATTTGTAAAGCCATTCTCCGCAATAGCACAAAATGGAACCAAATAATAGCATTTGCTAGCATTCAAGCCATTATCTTAAAATATAGCTTAATAAGGAAAACAGTAAGCTAATTATTTAAATGGAAATGTAAAGTGGGCTGGCACGCACGCAAATCTCCCGAGAGACAGTTTCCTACGGTAAGAGTCATCTTACATGAAACAGAGAGTGGGGTGTTCTTCCAGTTCCATTTCTAAAATCATATTTCTTGTTAGTTATTAAGCCAACCCACTCACATATCCAGTGAGAATGACTAGCTTAGGGGTGTGCAAAAGCCAATATGCTGAATATTATCAGGAAATATAATATACACACTATAGTTATAAATAGAAAATAGTACTGAGATTAGAGCAACTCTGTTTAACGAGAATAGTAACTTCTAGTATACGTTAGCCTGACAGATAAAAATATGTGCATTCTTAGTATAATTGCTCCAAAACTTTTTTTTTTCTGAACTGAGTTTTCGTTTTTCAATACAATTACGTAGTTAATATTTTTAAAAAGTCAATAGAAATACCTGGTTTTCCCCATGAAGGTCTGGAAATCCACCTATAAATACAGATCCTGATTTCATCACAGGTTTTTCGGATCTCTGACGGATAACTGTGCTTGTTTTTATACTCCTCCCTAGAATATTCAGTTCAGCTCGACATGGATCCAATTCTTGCCTGAAACCATTTAGAAAAGAAATGTATGGTTTTTGTATGTGCAGTATAAACATTTTTTCTGATCAATTAATCAAGCTATTACTAAAAGAAGAATTTAAGGAAATAGATTATCTCAACATAAACCCCACAAAGCCAGAAGTAGATTAATCTGTTCTAAATTAGAAATCCTTAATGTAGTTAGTACATAAAAAGAAAGTTAAATTTTGATAAAACAACAAATTAGCAATAAATGAAATAAATAATTCCTGGTGATAAACAGATCTTTCTTAACAGTAACAGAAATGATGTTTGAGTAACTTCACTGTTGAATTTTCTGTATGAGTAAAAAATATTAAAACAGATCAGACTTAAATCTTTTTTTTTTTTTTGAGACGGAGCCTCAAGCTATCCTCCTGGGTAGAGTGCCATGGCATCACAGCTCGTAGCAACCTCCGACTTCTGGGCTTAAGTGAGTCTCCTGCCTCCGCCTCCCAAGTAGCTGGGACCACAGGCGCCCGCTACAACGCCCGGCCATTTTTTGATTGCAGCCATCATCATTGTTGTTTGGCAGGCCCGGGCTGGGGATTCGAACCTGCCACCTCAGGTGTACGTGGCTGGCGCCTTAGCCTATTGAGCCACAGGCGCCAAGCCCAGACTTAAATCTTAAATATGGCTATATAGCATACAGTATCTTTAGGGGGTAAACAAATATTCCAGAAACTGATTAATTATAGAAATATTAACCATACTAAGAAGTAAAGCATGTAAAAATAAAGGAAGAATACATCAAATATAACTTAATTAGGAGACTTAGAATAATAATTTCCATATGCCCATTTTTTTATTTTTAGAAAAATGAGAAAGACAAAATACTTCAACAGCGCTCCAATGTGTAGATGTGCATGTCTCATTTACTCCAGCCATATGTTTAACTAATCATTGAATCCATGGGTTGGTAAAGTACACCCCTGGGGCAAATCTCGCCTGCCACTTCTTAGTAAATAAAACTTAATTGGATCACTGACACATCTTTCTTCATACATAATCTACAGCTGCTTTCATGGCAGACTCAAGTAATGACAATAAGACTCTAATTCCCAAAAGGCCCCAAATATTTACTATATAGCCCTTACAGAGTAAATCTTGGTGATCCATGCAGGGGTGTCCAACTGCCGGCCTATGGGCCACATGTGGATTCTGTATGTACTGTTTTGCTTATCTGTGATGGTAAATATCGTGAAAATTATGCATGGACTTTTTAAACTTTTATTGTTTAGCTCAATAGCGTTTGCGAGTGTTTGTGTTTTCAGCGTGTGGCCCAAGATAACTTTTCTTCTTTCAATGTGATGCGAAGAAGCCAAGAGGTTGGACACCCCTGCAAGTGACCTTCATCATAATCCTTTTAAAGATAGATACCCACAAAGCATCCACCTATCAGTGTCACGAATATGTGACATAATTGTTTATTGAATTACAGCATGCCTAATGAAGAGAGTGAACAGTAAAGTTCTGTGAAATATCATATGGTAAACATTTCCAAGTAACCACTACCTCGGTCAAAAGACATAAAATTACTAGCCAGGCCTCTCCACCCCAACATGTAGGCACGTGCACAGACACACACAGACGTACATACAACCTCTCCTTCTTCATTTGATATTGTGTTTTCAATTTTCAACTTTGTTGTTGAATTTAACAGTAGTGTGCTAGTTTTCAAGGCATATCATTGGATATTTCACAAGTTATTCTCATGTTGGTATACACTGGAAGGTTTTCAATTTGGAGGTTACTGCCCGTAAGGTTACCATAACGTGCCTGTGCATATTATTTGGTGCACATCTAGGTGCATTTCTGTTGAGGACTTAAGAAACAATACTTAAAGTTCTCTCTGTGTTTGACACATGCTCTACTGATTTGACACTGTGAGAATTTTATTTGTCCCTTTAGTGTCTGACATTTTTACTTTTGTAATAGTGTCTTTTAATCATCAGAAGCTTTAAATGTTAATTTGCATCCATTGATCAATCTTGGACTCAGCGATTAGTGTTTAATAACTCTCTTAATTGCTCTTGTCCCCAATCTATTCCTTTTCTTTGGCAAGTATGACAAATTTATTTGAGTGACGTACAAGGATACTTGTTCCAGGGCAGCGGAGGAATTTCCTCTATTCCATTTTTTAAAATGTACTTTACTATTGACATTTAGATCCACGATCCATCTGATATTGATATTTTTTATATAGTCACTGGTGTGTGTCAATTTTATTTTTTCCTTATGGAAATCCAATTGACTTGGTAATGTAAGTGTACAAACACCTGTAGGTTCTCCCCTGTTCTGAACTGTTACTTCTGTCATAAATCATGTCTAAAATGTTGACCTGTTTCTAGACTCTCTCCTCTGTTCCATTGCTCAATATTTCTTTACCTTTGTACCAGTTCATCACTGTCTGAAGACTTATTCTAAAAATACAGTTTTTAATACCCAGTAGAGTAAGTTCTCCTACCTCGGTTCTTCCCCTCAGCGTGGTTTTGGCTGAGAGGTGTGTGTGTTTTTCTCCTGGGCTTTCTTTCTCTTTCATTTACTCCACATTTCTTACCTTTGTACCAACAACATTGCCTACAGTACTTAGGCTTTGTAAGTTGAGATAAACCCTCTTACTTTGCTCGCTTTTTTTGTTTCAGATTAGTGAATATTCTCTTCTCTTGGTTTTCTCTTCTTTTAAAAAATTTAAGGTGCATTTGAGACATCTAATGGCATTGTCAAGAAGGTACATCAATAAAAATACTGCTTGGACATGTCGTCGGATCAAATAATACAGCAGAACATGAGCACTAGTTTCCAACTCTCTTAATTCTGGTGGATGATGTTGGCTGGTTTTTTAAGTCTAACTTGGTCATGATGTACACCTTTCTTATATAACACTAGATTTACTTTTCTATATTTTAAGGAATTTCTACATACATGTGTGTGGGCAAATATGCATATATACATGATAGGCCTTCCAATTTCTGTTCCTGTGCTGCTTTGACAAACTTTTCATATCAAGTTTATGCTGTTCGTAAACATTATTTCAAAAAGATTGTGTTACCTTGATGTTGTATCTACCTTTCATGGATGATAGAATTCACTAGGATAGCCAGCTAGCCTGAGAATGTTTTTGGGTTTTCCTTGAAGAGGTATTATATATATAATGTACTTAATTCAATGTATTTACTATATTATCTCTATATTATCATGTCATTTTTCACACTGTATTTTTTCTAGGAATTATTCCTCTAATCTAAATTTTCAAAGCTATTGGAAGAAACTGTTTTATAGTTTCCAGTTATTATAATTTTGTTGGTGTTGGAACTTTCACGATGTCTGCCTTTTTCTGTGATGTTGGTTATTTTGTCTTTTCTTATTTTATTTGTTTTATAGATCAACACTGGCAGAGTGAAGTCAGTTTCAAAATAACATACTTTTGGCATTATTGATAGTCTCTGTTCTCTACTTTTTTACTACTCCATTAACCTCTGCTCTTATCTGTATGATTCATTTCCTTCAACTTTCCCAGGGCTTAACTCACTCGCTCTTACATTAACTGGGGACCACATCTGCAAGTGGCAGATGCAGGCCAGGAGGGCGGGTCCTAGGGGCCAGAAGCTGGGGACCAATCAGGAGAAGGGACGGCACGAAAACGCAGAACACCCGCCAATCAAGTACATCATCTGCTAACATCCCACACTCTCTGTAAGCCCTTTGCCAGACCTGGCCAATGAAAGGAAGCCGCCGGGGAGTCCTTAACGCATTTCTCCAGTCTTGGAGACCGACCGTTCCTCTCTCTAGAATGTATTTTTGCTTTCTATAGCTTCCTTCTTTTCTGCAATAAAAGCTGTTTGTGTGGAATTGTTTCTTGTCTACAATCAGTCCGTGGCACCTGTCCTTCTTGTGATACTTCCAAGCAAGAGCCAAGAGACCAGGACAATGTTCCACCAAGAGGCCAGACCTGACCATTTTTAATCTAATATATGTTCTCAAGATTGAATTTTTTTCAAAACTTAAATTTAGCTCTAGTCAACGAGTTTTATTTTTCATTATAATTTGCTTAAACTATTATTTAATTTTATTTGTGATTTCTTTTCTTTGCTCCAATGATTGTTCAGAATTGTGTTGCCAAACTTATGAGCTTATAGGGCTTTTCCAGTTATTTTTTGTATCCTAATTTTAGCTCAAATCAAGGTTGTTCAGAAAATATTCCATGCTTTTATAATATTGCTTTGAAATATATTGACTCAGGCTGTATAGCCCGACAGATAGTCCATTTTAGTAATATTTTAACGACACCTGGAAGTCTGCAGTGGAGTGTACTGCTCTACATGGTCATGTTTTACACACATACACAAACACACAAATGCATTCATCCCTGTTTGGAGTGAATTTAGAATAGACACAATCAATTAGCGAAATCATGTCTGTAATGCATGTACTTATTTTTTTCTTATAAAAAATTTACCTAGATTCTTCACATCTTCCTTTACACAGCATGATATGAAACTTAACTGAGCTAAGACCAGGTATAGCCTTGTAACCAACATTCAAGTGTTGATAGAAAGTTTTAAATTTTTTCAAAAAGATTAATGATATTCTCTGTATTAAGAGCATGAGAGTAAAATTTGTTGAACATTTTTAGAACTCAATAGATTTGCTTGGATTCTGTATTTAGAAGCAAACTGGAAGCTTTCTGGGTTAATTATGTCTTGCAATTAAACTGTTAAAAATATCATAGGGAGGATATGGCTTCCAGGAAGCTGTTAATTAAATGGTAAAAATAAAAAGCACAACCACTTCTGCTCTAATCATTCTGTAAAATTTAATGTTTTAAAAAATGCTTTGCACTCTTTTGTGATTTTAAAATAGCAATAATATTTATTTATTTATACTGGTAATGAACTCATTTCTCATGAATGAATCCATCAAGATAGCAAACATTTTTTTGACCTCTGGATATGACAATTGAAACGATAACTTAAAAATAATGTGTATAAACTCTAGAGATTCTTTTCCTGATTACAGAAGCAATATAAGAACACCATAATTAATTAAAAAATTGTCTAACATATAATTAACTAAGGAAATCTTGAACCTTTTATCACTTGGTTTTTATAATTATACCTATAAAATATAGGTCAATAATTATACAATGGCATCAACTATCTGGTTTGAATAATTTTCTCTTATATGACTATATTGTAATTTATTTCTGTGAATCCTATTACTGGACTTTTAGTTTCTAAGATTTTGAAATTATACAAATCCCATTGTAAATATGTGATATTTAAATCTTGGAAAGTCATCTTACCCTTATTTAATTATTTCTCTATGAAGACCTCCTAGAAATGAATTATTGAATCAAATTATAGGCAATTTTAATGATTTAGTATCAAATTGGTGGCCTGTCCTATGAATTTGTGCCTGTTTAGCCAGAACCTACAATCACATAAACCTCTTAATTTATATTTTTGGCTACTTCTGTTTATCTAATAAAACCTTGACTGAGGGTGGCACCTGTGGCCCAAAGGAGTAGGGTGCTGGCGCCATATGCTGGAGGTGGCAGGTTCAAACTCAGCCCCAGCCTCCGCCAAAAACTGCAAAAAAACAAAAACAAAAACAAAAACCTGACTGAAACAGATTTTTATACCTAGAGTATTGAGAGCATCAAGGTGACTGATTTTGTGACCCATCATGTAAAGATCTTTCACATTATTTGATAATCTGAATCTATATTGATCTTGACTGAGTATAGAATTTGACTCTTTATTGGAGTTGAACCTGATAATAGTTTTTGTGAAAAACTCAAATATCTCTCTCAATTAGTGTTAGCCTGGTGGAATTTAATTCCTTATATTTTCTATATGAATAACAATAGATCAGATGATTAGCCTTTGACAATCAGCTCCAAGCTAGGAACTTTCTATGGTGTTTGATCTAAGGAAATGATTTTAGGGAAAAGTTAATATATCACAGTGGGAAATGATTTATAGATCTATTACATTTGAATTTTTTCCTTTCAAACATATTATGATTTTGATCACTCCAGTACCATTTCTCTGCCTTGTCACCAAGAGTGACGAGCTTCGCCATCAGAATACTATTACCTATGCACAAATTGTGCAGGTTTTCACCTCTGGAAAAATATAGAATGTTTTCTTTCATATTCAAAATTCTGCATGGTTATTCTTGTTTGCAAAACTATTATCATTTCTAAAATAAATTGCTCATGGTAAATGAATACAAGAATGGTCTGTCATCTTTTCTCATATACCCATTTAGAGAGCGGGCCGCTATGTTGAAGGAAGATGAAAGGTAAGCACACCTCCATTATAAGGACGTTGTAGACCATCAGGTTTTCTTTGCCAAAAATGCAATTCTAAAATTTCGTCTAGCAGGGTTGTTATTTTATTCAAGAGCCACACTTTTTAACGGGCGCCGTATCTTTCCCCTTAGGCTCATTAGAGGAGAGGCAACACGGCTCTGATTGTGCTCCACTGAATCTGACATGAAGTGGCTGGACGTAGAGAAGCAGTCTGACATCATTATTGTTCAGCATTTGCTGATGAACAGTTTGCCGAGCTCACCACGCACTGTGAAATTTTCCCATCAAGGCCTTTTTAGTGTTTTCTCTGAAATCAGTACACAGGGTGCTTTAAAGGTCAAATGAGTTGAACAGAATTTTTTGCATAACTATAAGTATATGTAGGACTCTCCTGAGGACCACTGGTGTTTGAACTACCTTTAACTGCTCTTCTCCCAAACTTGCAATGATCGTTCAGATCTGTCATGTGTATACTTACATAATGGCAATCATTAACTACACTCTCCTAACTGGAACCTTGAAAGAAAGTTTATTGTGCTATAAATTCTATTCGTTTGTTTAGGTATTTAGGGTAGGCCACAGGAAAGGTCAAGGAAATGCTGATCTCCATGGAGATGTGGGTGATACCCTGTGATATCCTTCTCCTGGCTAGCAAGTAACTCAGCAAGTTCTAAACTTGCACAGGTGTGAGCCGAGACTGCAGAGGTTACATAAAATAAGCCAATCTTATAAATAAATAAGTCAATCTTATAAATAAGTATTCAAAAAGACAGCAAATAGCAGCAAAATTTCATCATGTTATAAATCAACCCTTTCATGGGATTATTCTTGAGTGTTACAGTGGTCAAGGTTTAGAAATTACTCTGACTTCCCCTCTATGTTGAATAAAACCGTTTCGCATTGGCAGAACCCAACCTACCCACAGAACCCGAACATGTGTGCATCTATTTTGCTTATTATCCCACTTATATAGAAAAAACTTAATTGGTTTAATCAATCATAAAGGCACAAAGAAATTATTATAAAATCAAAATAAATCTACCCTTTCAAGAAGGATTTGGGCCTAGAAGTTGTCTATTCACACAAATAGAAATAAGAGAGATAGGCATCAGTTTAGATATTTAATGAGAATACACTATTTTTATTGATACATAACATTTGTGCATATTTATGGCGCAAATATGATATTTCAATACACTATTTTTATCAGATCAAATTGTCCCAGGTATCTTGAGACATTTTATATTCATTTAGCTGAGAAGATATTTCTTAAAGTCCAATTGCAAATAGTTTTCTTAATGGGAATGAAACAACTATAATGGATATTTCTGTTAAGAAGACTCAGTTCAATTCTCATAAAATATTCAGGGGATATGAAATTGTCCCTAACTTATACTACCCTATCACATCTTTATAAAAAGTAAAATAAGCTCCCCAATTTGAAACTTTGAATGACAGACCATGGCCAAAAGAATTACATCTAAATATGTCCATTTGGAATTCGAGCCTCTATCTCTCCAAATTAGGCTCTTCTCATTTAAGTATGTGGTGTCACAACAGGAATTTTATGATTTCTTTAGATCAGTCTCCTAGTTGTCTTCAGACTTCAACTTGGCTGTGAATCCTTCTGGCCCTTCAGGTTCCTCTTTGACCCACTTAAGTGGTACTTATAATTAAGACTTACTTAAGCTCCACTTACTACCTAAAATGTTTCTTGTGTTTTCTATCTTATTGACCTCTTTAATGTCGAACACTAGTTAAGTGTGGCACTGATTTTTGTATTTGATTATGAACTGCTTTCTCTTTTATGTGATTGCTTGATATTTCTGTTTTATTTCTTCAGTAAAAAAAATCTCAATCAATAGTTATGACTTATTCCTTTCTGATTTCTTTGTAAAACTTAGGCATCGGTATAATGGCCTTAGAAAATTAAATTTTGGGTTTTAGTTTATAGCAATAACTGTGTTCCTGAAATGCACTTGCCATTTTCTTCTATCCTAAATAACTGTGATACTAAAACAGTGGCCTTCTCACAGAGAGAAAACCCTGAAGTTGCCAAGGGCTTAGATCCCCATTCTCTGTGACCACAGCTGGTCTGGTCTCCAGGTCAGGACTAGATCATTCCTCCACCCAGGATATTTCCTCCTGGCAAAGTAATTGTTTGTACTCATTGAGCCACAGTCAGTTTTTCTAACAACTAGGGAGCTGAACAAAGAGACTCTAAAAACTTTGAAATCAGTATTAAAACTGCCCTGCAATTGAGTTGTTTCCTTACTAATTCAAAACAAAACATTTGTCTTGTTTTTTTTTCAGGGTGCATACTCTTAAAAACCACGTAAATGGGCATTTTTTTTTCTTTTGTACTTGTGTGTGGGACAAAAAGTTTTACACATCCTGTGATGACTTCTGAAAGGCTATTCGTTGCTAAAATTTTGGAGCTTGCCATTGAATAAATAGATTTTTAAATATCTTTTTGTATCAGAATGACAAAATAGTACTAGAACCCTTTTTCTCCCTTGTAAGTCCTAGTTTCACCATTTGTTATCTAGGGGACATTTTACTCTTTATTTCTCAAGCAGATAATTTTAAATACTTCCACGTACCATACAAGACTGGACATGCTGGATACAGAATGACAAAACAGTACTAGAACTCTTTTT
>CAUYQV010084892.1:0-71246 GCA_963574575.1 Galagoides demidoff | reverse complement strand
CTGTTAGTATTGCATTTCTTATTTCTTATTCTATTACATAATTATTTCTCATCATTAGCTTTTGAGATGATTTGAGATTGAAAGTAAATCCATTTGTAGCACACCTTCGAACCCATTTTTTTTTTTTTTTTGAGACGGAGCCTCAAGCTATCCCCCTGGGCGGAGTGCCATGGCATCACAGCTCATAGCAACCTCCAACTCCTGGGCTCAAGCGAGTCTCCTGCCTCAGCCTCCCAAGTAGCTGGGACCACAGGCGCCCGCCACAACGCCCAGCCATTTTTTGGTTGCAGCCATCATTGTTATTTGGCGGGCCCGGGCTGGGGATTCGAACCCATCGCCTTAGGTGTATGTGGCTGACACCTTAGCCGATTGAGCCACAGGTGCCGAGCCTCAAACCCATTTTTTAAAAAAAGTATGTGAGTCCTGCCCCTGACTACCTGATTTGAGGACTGGAAACCTTTCCACATGAATACTACCCTGCACCAAAAGCTTTTAGCACCTAACCCCCTGAGTTGGAGCTGAGGCACTCGTGAGATGCCTTTAAAGACGTTTAAAGAACTCACTATTTTAGACTTAGAAGCACTTTGCTCTAGATGTAACTAGAGCTATGCTAACATGTTCATGGGGCAAATGAGCAGATTTAAGCAATCTCGCCCACAGCCCATTTTTTATTGCTCTCAATTCTACCTCTGCTGTCTGTGTACATAGCTGACCTCTGCAGGGCCAATGGAGACCAGGGCTCTTTAAGAAAAAGAATGAGTTATAATTTACCGAGTGTGACAATGTGGCTGCAAACACACTGGGTGGTCCTTTAGCTACATGAACCCATTTTCTCTTGCTTAATTTCACTGTTATCCCAGTAACCTTGGGAAAGTTACCTTCTTCTCTTCCTAGGTCCCAGATGGCTCATCTACAAACTGAGGGTTCAACAGAGTCATTTCCAAATGCCCCCCCCACCCACCTCTGCGCAAGGAGAAGCCTGAGTCAGTATGAAAAGCTTGGCCATCTTTCTGCAAGTGCCTTCTTCATACACGCCCTGCACACAACACTCAGGGCCAGTTCTTGTTCCTCATCTTTTTAACTAAGATTCAGCTGGGGTTTCTGTGCACCTGCTGCTGTTAGGAGATGCAGGTGCGTCCTCCCTGATGGAGCCCGGGGTATCCAGGGTCCATCTGCTGTTGTGGCGCCGCCCCCCTTCCCTCACAAAGTAGTCCTGAAAAGCTGTGGGGGGATGACTTAATGGCACGTGGGAGGCATTTGATAAATATTTGCCAAGTAGATGAATTAATGCGGGTCTAAAGGGACAGCTGGGAGGCTGGGTAGGTGGTGATTACAGATAGGAGCCCTGGTTCCATGTCTTAAAATTGGCTCCATTTTTAAAAACTATGGAACCCTAGAAAGTTATGTAAACTCTCTAGAACTTAATTTCTCCCACCTTAAAAATGGCAGTAATGGAAGCTCCTACCTCACAAGGTTGTTGTAAGGATTAAAGGAGACAGTTTAGAGAGGAGACAGTTTAGTTTGGTGGTAGATAGTTAGATTTAAGTAATGTTGAACTACTTTGTTGGGATAGTGAGTGAGAGTCATCTTACTCCAAAGAAAATCTTGAAAAGGCAAGATGTTTAAATAACTCAATATTTTAGAATTGAAAGCACATTGCTGGCTCCACACTCCTAGACCCGTCCTGAGACAGCAATGGAGAAAGTGTGTGAGGACACTCTACCCGTCCCGTACCCAGTACCCAGTGGGGGCTCGCGGAGCAGACAGAAAGAATTCCATGAAGGAGCAACTGGACAAACAAATGAATGGACAGATTGAAAAAAATGAAAAAGTTAGGAGGGAAAACAGATTGACCAGTTCAGTGGTTCTCATCTGAAGGTGATTTTTTGACCCTTGGGGGATGTGTAAAAATGGCTGCAGATGTTTTTTGTTGTCATAACTGGGAGTGTTTAATGGGTAGAGGCCAGAGATGCTGCTAAGCATCCTGCAGGGCACAGGACAGCCCCCCAAACAAAGAATGTTCTCGTCCAAATATCCATAGCGCAGAGCTGAGAAACCCTGGTCTAGTTCATTGGTTTCAAAACTCCTCTCATAGGGCAGCACCTGTGGCTCAAAGGAGTAGGGCACCAGCCCCATATGCCAGAGGTAGCGGGTTTAAACCCAGCCCCGGCCAAAAACTGCAAAAAAGAAAAACAAAAACAAAACTCCTCTTATAAAATGTCCACCAGTCTGCATGACTCTCTCTCACACATCCTGTGTGACCTACATGTGTATTTTGGAGTAGGTCTGCCCCAAATTCAGCTTGGTTTAAGGACCACTTTGTAGGCTTGTTTTACTCTCTATGTCAAGAGATTTACAAATCACTGCACCAAAGAACATGCTACAAACAGTTAAACTGAAATTCCCTGTGGGAGCCACATTTCTGCAAGACTGCAAGTCACTTGGCTCTGCTGAAAGGGAACCACAATATCTGAATTTCAATTGTTACGGGGCCTTTGGGGTTGGAAAAACAGGAAATCGTCTTATTAAAAGATAATTCGACCATGGAATATTTTCCACATAGACTCATTTAATAATAAAAGGATTTCAATTTTGTGAATGTTCCCATTAGCAAGTTGAAGATTTTCAAATAAACCAGCAGAAAAAGTGACCAACAACTGGTTGTCTACTGATCTCTACAGACACAACACAACAGCGCTCTGGGATGTGTCTGTGAGTTAAATGTCAAACTGCAGATTAGAAAATTTTAAACGTCTAGCATGGAAATTAATAGGAACAAAACCTACATTACAAAAGCATGGACCTACTGATTCGATCTAGAAACTGAGGTTTATTAGGCACCAACCATTTCATTTCTGTCTGAAGACCTGCACCAGGGTCTTCCTTCCCCACTAACACTTGACCTCCACTTTTCCCTGTCCTGGCCCAGAAACAACCCCTCTCATCCAGAAATCCTCCGGCCCTGGCCCAACTCCTCATCCTCAATCCACCCACCTTCCCTCTTGCACCATTTTTTGGTAGTCTTATTTTTTAATATTACTGATGTTGTAACAATTATATACAGTACAAAACTCAGAATCTTAAGTGTACAGTCTGATGGCATTTGACAAAGGCATTTTGTCTTATTGCTATCACTCACCTGGAGATAGGCTATTTTCATACTCCAGAAATTTCCTCCATACCCTCTTCCCATTTAATACCCTCACCTGCTGTATCCAGAGGCAACCACTATTTGGATTTCTTTTTCCTTTTTTTTTGACACAGTCTTACTATGTCACCCTCGGTAGAGTGCCTTAGCGTCACAGCTCAGAGCAACCTCAAATTCTAGGGCTTAAGCAATTCTCTTGCCTCAGCCTCCCTAGTAGCTGGGACTACAGATACTCAGCTATGTTTTTGTTGTGGTTGTCATTGTTGTTTATCTGTCCCGGGCTGGGTTCGAACCCGCCAGCCCCCGGGTATGTGGCCGGAGCCCTAACCATTGAACTACAGGCACCAAGCCCACTGTTTGGATTTCTAACATCATACATCAGTTTTTCCTGATCTGGAATCTCACCTAAATAGAATCACGCATTAGGTTCTCTGTTCTGAGTAGTTTGTAGGCTCAACATTTATGCCTTCCTGTTCAGACAGTACTGCATACTGCTCCTTTCTTTTTTATTTTTTAGTGGTATTGTATTATAATAGGGACGATTTGGAACAAGGCTGCAATAAATATTTTTGTACAAAACTTTTTTTAAACACATGCTTTTTCTGTCCTTGGACATTGACCCTGGCATGAAATTGTTGGGTCACAGAGTAGTGCACACATATCCTAATTTTGCACATAGATGTTCCATCCTGACTTATTATTAATTTTTCTTGGTTCCTCGGCAATGTTTCCTCTTACCTTCCGAAAATTCACACACTTTCCCCTCCTTTTACCTGGGTAATTCCTACCTAGCCTTCAGGTCCTGACTTAGATGTCACAAGCCAAGAAACTTTTCTTGACTTCTCCAGAATCTGCCAGGTTATCTCTGCTGGGGTCTCTCATAATATCCCATTTTAGAACTGGATGCAGTGACATGTTATTAATATCTGTCTTTATTCTAGCATCTAAGATTTGTAGGGCAAGTAGTATAGCTATGTAGTCTACAGCTAATGACGACGGCTGAGTAGTTAGCACCGTGCACCTCACTCATATGTGCTGAGTGCTCCATTGTCATTTGTTGGATAAATGAACAGACTGAAGGATGGGAAAATGAAGTGCCTTGGGGATGGATTAGCTAGTCCATTTGTTTTCAAACTGTCCTCTAGGGGACTCTTTTGCTCCTCACATCCCCTCAGAGACCACAGGGGGTGGAGGTGAGATGGGGCAGACAAGGCCACAGGCACGGGTACCAAGGCCTCTTAGCCAGGCATGGTTGGAGCCTTGTGTCCTTTTTAATCTTTTTTATATACCACACTTCCATGCAATATTTCATTGGAAGACAGTATACCATTGTAAAAATAACTCTGCAAATCATCTAGTCCTGAAATCCCAAACTCAAGTTTCCTCAAGGACCAGGAAGGTCATATAGGTCAGTCCATTAGTCGGGTGTTTTTGCAAATCAAACACATACAAATAGTCTTCACTTTCACAATACCCTATACTTTCACTTATGTTCCCTCAAACACACAGACGATTGAATGTAATGCCCATCTTCTCACTCCGATGGCATGGATAAAGAAAAATGTTTATCCATGATAAGAAAATAAAGTGAAAACTAAACAAAAATAGCTGGGCAATGAAATCATAAGAGTAACTAACTCATTTGGAGAGTCAGGAGGCCACAGAGCAGAGAGTGGTGGGGATCATGCCCACCTGTCTGGAAGGGGCAGCTTTGCTTTGTCTCAGCCCCTTGCTGCCATAGGGTAATACAGACACGGCAACCATGAGTTCTGGGTTTTCAAAGTAAACTTGAAAATTGACTTGTGTGTTGGGGGGGAAGGAGATCCTAATTATTTTTAAATTTTAGTTTACACATATGGTATAGACAAGCAAAAACACATCTGTGGATCACATTTGGCCCGAAAGCCAAGCTATAACCCGAGCCCAACTGCTCCATATTAAAAATGACAAAGCCCAGGCCCACAGAGGGGAAATGACTGGCCCAGTTTCCATCTGCTTGTTAGAGAAAAAGCTAGAATAAAAACACAGCTTGCAAACTCCCATCCTAGTTCTTGCTTGCCTTCCTCACGTGCTGGGCTCACTTCTTTACCTGTGTGTAGACGTTTGGCCACCACCTAGTTCCACTCATCATCCCCTTTGCCCCCAGCAGCGATGGGTTCAGAAATCAGGGCCTTTGCCAGGGAGCATATAGCATTTAGGTGGCCATAAGGGATAATAATTCCAAAATGTGCACATGACCCAGTTTGAGTCAATGAGAATTAGTAGATGTTTGGGAAAGAAATCCACTAGCTCTGAGTCAACCTCTGGTTCATCTTCTGAATTTCCTGATATTTATTTATTCAGCAAGTGTTTCTTAAGCAGTTACTAAATGCCAAGCACTTTTCCAGGCACTGGTGATAAAGTACTTCCCAGAACAAGGAGCTTACATACTACCAGGAAAAGCAAAAACTAACCCATTGAAAAAGTAACTCAATGGCATGTCAGATAGTGGCAAGTATGATGGAAAATAAAAAATCAGGGTAAGAGAAAATAGAGATGGGATAAGTGGGTGCAAAAAATAGAAGGTAGGCTGAGTATTTAAAGGCATGATCTGTCATAGCCTGAAGCAGCCTGATGATGCAGACTTTATCAGGAGGAAGGAAGGACCAGGGAAACTATGAAGAAATGCTGGAAAGAAATGGAGTGAAAGTTTCTGGATCAAGCTGATCCTGAAGTTCACCTTGATCCTGGACTACCAGGTACAAGAGTTCCTCATATGTTAAGCTGGTATGTGTGCTGCATTTACTGTAACCTGCAATCAGAGGCATCCTAATAATTAGGTAAATGAAATGACTTATGGGGAATGCAATTCTCTTGGAAGCTTTCATTAAAAATATACTTGATATGGGTGGCACCTGTGGCTCAACGAGTAGGGCACTGGCCCCATATACTGGGGTTCAAGCCTGGCCCCGGCCAAAAACTGCAAAAAAAAAAAATAATAATAATATATATATATAGGATATGTTTTTGAGATACAAGATTAATTCCTAAGGATCATAAGAGTGAGGATAATTGCTCGGCACAAAACAAAACAAGAGATAGATTTTCTCAAGTTTATGAAGAAGACAACAAGAACCAGAGGTTAAAAAAAAAAAGAAGAAGAAGAAGTAGAATCTGCATAGGGTGGAGGCCACCTTTCCTGGGCAAAACGACCCCTCTGGGTGACTTTAAAATTCCCTAAAGTATTGCATCTCATAAGGGACTGGGATAAACAAACAATTGAAAAAATAGATATATCTTATTGACCAATCCAGGTCCTCAGAGAGCCAGGCCAGGTCAACAGATGCAGAAGACAGAATCATTCAGAGACCTTACTAATAGATGTGTAAAATTCCTTAGCACACCCCCACTGGTTCCAGGTGAATGGGGGCCTTCACCTCATATTGCTGAGATTGGATCACCTTTAATCATCTCCCACGGACAACCTTCTGTCTCTCTCTCCTTTAATCTATCCTGCCTTCGCCATTGCTAGAAGCTGGGCAATACTCCAGGCTGAAGAAGATGGAGGTGTCCCGAAAGGCTCTGTGGTCTCAGTGGATGGAGACACGTATTCCCAAGGACACCTGCCTACCATACACCAGCACTGTGCTGGGTCTTACATATTTTAGGCCTTTCTGGCCTTCAAGCATATTATGTAGAACTTGTAAAACAAGAAAGGAAACAATATTCCACAAAATATTTATCGAAGTTAAAATATGACAATAACAGAGTCCAAGTTATTTGTACTACAAGTCTACTAAAGAAAAGAATGAAATTCCTTTGGGGGTAAGAAATAGTTTGCTTCACTATTCAAAATTTGTGGTATGGTCTGACTGTTTTTGTCCCCTCCAAAATTCATGTTGAAACTTAACCCTCAAGGCAACAGTATTGAGAGGTGTGGCCTTGAGGAGGTGATCAGCTCATGAAGGCTCTACCCTTATAAATAAGGTTAGGAGCTGTTTTCAAAGGGCTCAAGAAAGACATTTCACACCCTCTGTTGGGCCCCTTGTGTCCCTTGCACCATACGAGGATGCAGCAACAAGGCGCTGTCTTAGAAGCAGACACCGAAGCTGCCTGGTACCTTGGGTTTGGACTTCAGGTTCCAGAATTTTGAGCATTACCTACCCTCGGGTATTTTGTTATAGCAGCACAAACAGGCTAAGACAGTTTGCTATTGTCAAATCAATTTCTAATATCCATCTGTCATTAACCACTCTCACTGGAGGGAACCACAGCTCCCTGGAGAAATGGCTGATTGTAAAGCTAAGGCAGGAAATCTGAAAGATGAGCCTGGAGCATCTCATAGTGCCAGAAAGGAAGGAAAACTGCACACACGGAGACACACACAATGGTGTGGGTTTGAAAACGGACACAGGCGCCAACTGGACTGGCCAAAGGTGGAAAATTTTGAGCAACAAAGTAAAATTTAAAAGTATTAGATTATATCCCAAAGTATACAATAAGCTTATCCATGAATCCACACAAATATAAATTATCAAATAAACAAGAAACAATAAAAAATCATCTCATGCAGAAATCCAAATAATTTATAAACTTAAGGAGGTGAACCATAGGCCTCCTTTCTTCAATGCGACCTGTGTGTAGTGACTTCGTTCCAAAGACTACAGGTGAGACAGAGAGAGGAAGAGTAATTTTATGGTGAAGCCTGACACACACTACTCCGGCCAAATACCCCAGGTCAACATGAATAGTGACCAGTCGTGTTGGTCAGATGCACCCTCAACGTGATGGGATGAAAATGGCACATTATCTCTGTGGCTTTCCTCCCCTAAACCTATAACCACAGTCTGATCACGAGTGAAAACATCACAAAAATCTTCATAGAGGGACATCCTAAAAAATACCAGGTCAGCTTCCTCAAGGTCATCAAATACAAGGGAAGTCAGAAATCACTCCAGCCAAGCGTTGCCCAAGGAGATGTGATGACTACACCCATTGTGTTCTTCTCAGTGGGATCCTGGAATGACTGGAAAGGACATTGGGTAAAAAATAAGAAACTATGAATTAAGTATGGACTTTAGTTAATAAAAAGGCATGACTTGTCCTTTAACTGTGACAAGTGTGCTACACTAATGTAAGATGTTAATAAAGAAAACTGGATGTGGGGTCTATGAGACCTCTCAAAATATCTTCACAACTTTTCTGTAAACCAACCAAAGTATGTTCTTACATAAAATGTTTATTAAAAAACAATGCACCCATAGCCCTGACTAATGCATTCTAAAAGCTATCATGTAACAAGAACCTTTGTGCCCCCTTAATACAAAGTCTGACAATTAACTTTGAAACTCATCTTTAAAAAAAAGCTACACACCTCTTTGCTGAATATCATGATGGTCACCTTCAAAATACTACCCTTGGAAAGTGAGGCACCAAAGCAATTTGGAATTCTTTTTCTGGAATGACTATCAGAGTTATCATCATACGAGGATTGGCAATTAAATTTGAGAACTCATTCTAGAAAAAAATACTTCGAAGGGTGGCCTAGACACTGCATTGGTGCATAGCTCCCCAAGGGGAGTTCTTTGAGGTGACCACAGTGATATTCAGCAATGAGGTATGGAGCACTTTTTCTAGGATGAATTTGTGAACTTAATTGTCTGACCTCATATTCTGAAATTTTAAAAAAGTAAAAAGATTATGTACACACACACACAATCTTAAAGGCTATACAAAAACAAGCTTTGGGTCCTAGCTTGGCCTGTGGACCACGTGTTACCAATCCCTGCTCTAAAGTAGCTCCTTTCATTCTCATTTTGTAGCTGAAAAAACTGAGGTTAAGGACTAGTTCTAATCATATCAGAATTAATCACACTCTGTTGCAGAGAATGTCAAAGTCCATGCTATTTTCGTTGTGGTGTAACAAAATTCTTTTTCCTGCTCAGAAACATCTCATGATTCTCCACCAATATTTTTAGGAAGTCCCAGGAGATTTCCTCAAAGGTCCATGGACCAACATTGAGCCACATTCTCACCCCTAAAAGCAACAGAAGTTGGGAAAGGTGACAGCGGCATTTCCAACTCTATGGTGCATCAGAAGAAAGGCCGAGAAATGCTTGTCACTGAGACACCCAGCAGTATCTGCCAGGGGCAATTTTAAGTATAAAATTTGATACTTATTTAATATATGTCTTTTTGTCCTATTGTTTTTACGTTTATCCCAATAAATAAACTTCAAAATGTTTTCACATAAACATTTTGACATAAAGTTATTTATACCTGAAAGGTTTTTTTTTTTTTTAACTTGACCTATAATATTGTTTGAAGAAAGACCTGGTCAGACTCCCAGACACCTTTCAGCTCTTGGGTAAAATCACAGCCAAACTAAGTTGTTTAAAATACACACAAAGTATAGCCCTAAGAAATGAAGCAGAAGCCAGTAGGGCAGAATCACCAAGTGACCAAATCAGGGTTGGTGGTCCAAGGTCATGGGCTCCGAGCCTTATGGTGCTATGTGGAGACTTTGGTACGTATGTCAAAGAAACCAACTCTCAACTCTCAAATAAACTCCGCACGAGCTGGAGGCAGGGCTGTCCCATTTCTAAATTGGCAGGGCTGCCTGCCGTCACACACAGTGGCTTTGTCATATAAAGATCCACATATTAGAATAGAACTTATTCTGACATGGCTAAGTTACAAGACCACCACCAGTTCAAGAAGCCCTGAAGGGTCGTTAGTTCATGCTTATCAGGCATTTTTGTCACAGATAGTGTAAAGTGACAGCTTAAGCAAGAGGCAGCGTGTCTGACACACTTAGGGAACGTGCTCCCTGCTCTGGGAGACCATCGGCGCAGTCAGTCACTAACCACCAGAGTGAGGGGACAGACCCACTTTGTGATAATGTCTGTGTCTCAAACAAGAACAACAGCGACAAGAACAGTAGCCAATAGACACTGACTGCTAATGTGAGCTGGGGCTGGGGGCTACAGGATTTATGGGCATTCTGGCGTCCAGTTCTCACAGCGATCTTCCAAGGTAGGTCCTGTCGTGGGCCTGGAGAGTTACCCAAAGTCACTATCAAATAAAAGATGAATACCAGATTTTAATTCACTCTGCTCCAAATAAGCTGCCCTCGAGTAGACTTTACCTGGCCTTCCCTGTGCTCTTTGAAGCCTAATTCTGTATTTACGTCTTTGTTAGATGAAGGTCTGTTTCAACACAAGCAGCAAACTCAGGAGCCAGGATCCTTCTGTGTGGTTCTTGCTGTTCACCCTCTGCCTGACACAGAACCAATGCTCAGTGGGGTGAATTATTATCACTGAAGATCCAACGGAATAAACAAATGTGCTCAGTCGCTGCCGCAGACTGTCAGAGGCTTTGCCCCTAATCTGAATTACTGGGCTCCATCAGTCTGCTATCAAAACACACAAATTGTGCCTGCCAAGAGCAAAAGTAACTCATGCAGCCAAAATATTTGTTTCCCCCCCCCAAAATATTCTGAAATTAAAAAATAAAATAAATTTTAAAAATTAAAAAAAAAAAAGAAAAGAAGTTTTTCTAACATCAATCACTTTTCCCTATAGGCTAGAGATGCAGATCTCATTTCCAAAGCCCAGTACGCCATGCGGGTGTGCTCTCAATCAAATAGCTAGGAAGTGTCTTCAGCACGATTCCCGTGTAATGGGATTTAATTATAAAGCTTAATTCATATCATATTTTCTAAATGAGAGATAACTGTCAACTTATTAGTTAATTGAATTCAATAAAATCAAGGTTTCTATGAAATAAATAAATAAAAAGGCAAATTGCAATTCACAGAAGACTGTTTAGTTTTTTGAAGAAATTTTTTAACCGATGTCACATAGAATGAATTTTGGAATTGGGGGGATTGAAAATGATTTCAGAGGATATGGTCAAAGTTGCTTCCAAATGAAGACCAACATAGAAACACAGACAGTGGGCTGGGGCGTGTGAGGGAGTCAGCCGACACCCACCTTTCTAGCCCTCTCCATGGCCACGCGAGGTGTGTGGGCACCACACCACCACTGAGGTCTTTGGTGGGAAGACGGGAGTACACTAGGTCTGGGCCACTCTCTGCTGTGTGCTCCCCTGGATGCTTTACCAAGTTAATATTTCATTCTTCCTTCACTTCCCAAACACTTAAACTAAAAATATTAACACTTTGCAAGTGCATCACTTAATCGGAGTGTGGGTGCACCGCTGTGTTATTTGCAGAATTAGGAACAGATGTTTTGAGGGTAGAGCGGGAAGGAAAAGTATCTTAAATAATTCTTTTTCCTTAATCCCCTCCCTCACACCTAGTGTGGGGATTCCTCTTGGCCTTACCAAACGTTCCCATATAAAGTAAAATAAGCATTTTTTAAAAAGTGACTCTGGGACTTCAAAACACCATTTAGATACAAAATGGAATTTAATACTGGGCAGCTGTCAACTGCCTTCACGTTTCTAAGGATCAGACAGCTGTGCAGTCCCGCAATTTCATTTGAGCTCCGCAGGAGAGCAGCACGGAAGGCGGATCCTTGCGGTGTCTGCACGTAATGCCCAGAAGCACCTTCACAGTCACGCACGCTCCGTCTCACTGGCGGACTCAGCTGCAAAACTTCAGGTAGAATTCTTCTTTCTTTCCCCACTCTCCACCTTAACGAGCAGCAAGGATGAGCCTGCTGGTGACTAGGAGGTCAGGAAGGCTCCGGAGGCAACGCAAACAGTTCTGGCAGCCACAGAGGCGTCCTCCTCAAAATATGAGGGCTGTCCAGAAAGTATCAAGCCATCGTTGATGTCATTTTTCATATTACATAGCTGAACGCTTTTTAGACAGCTCTTCATATTTGAAATGTCATTAAATAGCGGGATTGTTTGACAACCAATGTCAAATCCAGAACTTTTTTTAATGATGCGAAAATGTCTTTAATTTTAAAGCATTAAGAGAGTATAATGTTTTTGTTACACGGATAGATTCTGTAAGGCTTTAGCCAGGGGCATAAGTGTGCCTGTCACTGCACACTGCTCGTTGTACCTATTAGGGAGGTTTCCTGTTTCTCTCCACCCCCTACCTTTCATCCTTCCTTATTTCCAACAATTTTTACTTCTTTCCGTGCACATGTGTGCCCATCATTTAGCTCCAAATGATAAGAGAGTACACGGTGTGTTTGTTTTTCCATTCTTGAACTATCTGACTTAGGGTAACGGTCTCCAGCTCCATTCTGTTTACTACACACTGCATCCATTCATTCCGTTTTATGGCTGAGTAGTGCTCCATGGGGTGTGCGTGTGTTTGTGTGTGCGCGTATGGGTGTGCACATACATACATACATGCCACATTTTGTTAAGCTGACCACGGGAGTCGATGACATATCTTTGTACTTGTAAATTGTGCTGCAATAAACATTTGTCTTGGTGACAGAAAGTGACTTCCTTTCCTGTGGGAAGATCTACCCAGTAGTGGGACTGTTGGATCAAATGGTAGGTCCACTTTTAGTTCTTTGCGAATCCCCACACTGCTTACCACAGGGGCTGTACCAGTCTGCAGTCCCACCAACAGTACATGAGTGTGCCTTTCTCTCTGCACTCACACCAACATCTATTGCTTTCCAGCTTTTTTTAAAAAGCCATTCTGACAGGGGCCGGGTGACATCTCATCATGGTTTTATTTGCATTTCTCTAATCATTCATGACGTGGAGAATTTTTTTCATATGTTTATTGACCATTAGCCTGTGTTCTTTTGAAAAGCTTCTAACCATGTCTTTTGCTAACTTTTTAAAAATTTCCAATTAATATAAGATACAAACAATTAGGCTACGTTGCTTGCATTTGTAAGGCAAAGTCTAAGTTGTAAGGAAGTGTGCCATGCATTGTTCACACTGGGAAGGAACCAGCTGACCCCTCAGCCCACCTCTGTTGGGTTGCATTGAGTTTGCGTGTGTGTGTGTGTCTTGCGTGAGCACGTTGCTGGTAACTACAAGTTTCAAATGACTATTGAGCACATGTGATGTCTGTCTTTCCATTCTTGTGACACTTTACTCACTAGCATGTTTTCCAGTCCATCCAACTTTAACAAAGGTTACAAAATCTGCACCTTTCTAAGGCTGAGTAGTCTTCCACGGTGTACATATACCACAGTTTATTAATCCATTCGTAGGTGGAAGGGCACTTATTTCCACATCTTCGCAATTGCAAATTGGGCTACTACAAACAAAACTTTTTATATAATTTTAAGAAGAACAGAAGAGAGACGTGCATCTTTGACTTGATAACATTTATTCGATATTCTTCGAAATTAGCAAGAATCAGAAGAAGCACATGTCAATCAAACACAGCCACAAAAATGTCCCAGATATAAATAAAGATGCACTATGAGAAATACTCACTACTGAAGGAACTAGTACTCTCTTACATTACTACCTCTTAGCAACACACAACTCAAACGTAAATTTAATTTATTCACAATACGAAAACCTTGACTTTGGAAAGAAAAATAGAGATTCCAGTTGCCCGTAAGTAGGCCCTTTCTATTTGCCTTAGGAGGCCCTTTCCTTATGCATATTTTCAAGGCCTAGTTCAACGACTGTTACGAAAATGACAAAAACAAAAAAGGCAAAATAATGTTTCTGCAAAGTTCAACAAAACAATGCAGAAATAAGTTACTTACTCATGCACAGAATAAGGCAAAGGCTAATTTCATTCGGGTTAGGAATAGTGAATTTAACTAGTTTCTTTTTCACAAAACAAACATCTCAGACATCTTTTTAAGTAACGCGTATACTGTATTATGCATCATACTCTACTTTACAGGTTTTTCCTAACTCTACTCGGAAAGCCAGCACTCGCGTGCCAAACAGAAACTTCTCCGGAATTCGACTTATTCTGTAACAACCACAGAAATTAATCTGGGTTTTGCAAAAGTGGCTACTGTGGAAAGAGCACACACTAGTGGAAGCAGACAGTGTAGAGAGAGCTGAAAGGACATTAAAACGTAGTCTAGGAATGTCACAAATTCTGTTTTTAAAATATTTTTTTCAAACTAAAAGCTGCAGAAAATTAGTTCTTAAATATTCTACCGAAAACTCTTGAGCAGCTAACATTTTAAATTTCTTAAGCTTTTAATTTTCTGAAAAATATTTAAATGAGTGTAGTATCTCATCTTTTTGAAAAATAATCCCCAAAAAAGATTACAAATCTTTTGTTTTAATCAGCGTGACCAAGGGTTTGTCGTCAGGACTGTAATCTTCATAGGCAATGGGGCTCACATCATACATGGCGGGCCGGGATTTCTTTCCAAACCTGAAATCACAGACAGAGAAGACCCTGGTTAGATAAATATTGGATCTCAAATTCTATTAAAGGCAAATGGTAAGAATATTTTATATTCAAGAATCAAATGGAACTATACAAATATTGTGAAAAAAAAATATTCTCTACCACGTACGGAAATGTAAGACATCCTGATATTAGCACTGAACATGTATGAACATTAGTCTTTTGTTCAGGAGGCAAAAAAAATGAATTTTACAAAACATAGAGCCTAAATTAATGTCAAAACTTCTAGGTTAAATCTTGGCAAAGCAGTCAAGCCTGACAGTTCTACAATAGGTTTTAAGAAAATGTGTATCGATTTGTCTTTTTCTTCTGAGACCCATAAATATTTGAAGAGGCAAGTTTATTTCACATCCACTCTAGTGCCTGGAATACAGAACGGCAGGGCAGTGTTCCCAGGCTGTGGGCAGACAGCCTTGCCTGCGGGATTTTCAGGGGATAGGCAGTGAAGGCTCCGAGGTCACCTGAGATCCCAGTACAAGAAGGGCAGAGGGAGGTAAGAATTCCGATGCAAAGGTCTTTAACCACAAACTGGTGGTAGCCACTATGGAATCCCAGCTACCAGTTACTTCCTACACCCAGGCACACATAAGCCTGTTTTTCTCCAAGCACATACTTTGTATATATCAAAAATTGCCTGACTTCAGGACTGACTCTCAGAAACCAGAGAGTCAAAATCCAATTTCAGGACTTCCTGCTAAAGCAGTCTTAAGAAGGCAATTATTAAAATAAAGCCAACTCAACTTCTGGGTGGTCTCTTCCCATTCAAGAACTCTCTTGCCCCAAAACCCCTTGAGTGGCACATGATTTGAACAGTCTTCTACCTTCACCCACTGTTCTCCTTTGCAGAGACAACATCATTTCACTGTTTCAAGTATAGCAGGGCTCATCAAAAAGGCATTTTAAAAGAATCCTGAATTTTAAAAAGGTTCCTAGGATGGGGCCACTAGGAATAAAAGAAGTTCATTTAGTATGGTCCCCGGCCCATTCTCCTCGTTTCCTGTTTTCTTCTTCAATATCTTTCCAAAGTCTGCCTTCTCACGTACAGAGATGGGGAGTACGATCAAGTGGGGCATGAGAAAATAGCACGTTCTCCCTGTGGTCTTTTATTTTTAAACAGTCATCCCATCTGTATTCCAATTCACTCAAGTTTTACTGGCCTTTGAGAGCACAAAGCCAAAAGCCATGCCAGCCGGGCACCAGGCAAATGCAAGACTAGAGAGTTAAAGTGTTCTGCCCTCTACAAACTCATAGCTATATCACAGTATTGCCAAAGTCTTCAGTGAGATGGTTTCTAGACCATCACTCAAGGTTCAGGATTATGCTTGCATAGATACAGGTCAGACTCCAGTCTGTAGCCAGTTTATCTAAATTGAGTGAGGCCTGAATAACCTGAGAATAGGATACGCGTCAACAGGATAATAGCCCTTTGGGCCTTATATTTTCTAAGGCTTCTTAAAGATGTAAATATCTTGTCAATTTATTTCTCAAATAATAGCTAGAGATATTGGTAACAACATACTAATAATAATAATAATTTATCAAAAACAACCTGGTAACCCAGTGAAAGGCTCTCTCTATCCTAACATATAACAGGGATGTCCAACCCGTAGCCTGGGGGCCACATACTGATTTTGTAAGGACTTTTCTTGCTTATCTGCGGTGTTGGATATCACAAAAAGTATGCACAGACCTTTTTTTTTTTTTTCCTTGCTAATCAACATTCATTCGTGTTTGTGTATTGACAGAAAATAAGTTGGACAACCCTGTTAGGATAAGTGGGACAGTTTCCTATGGAAACTTTGAGCTGAGGGTCAAGGAATTATATGAATTAATTAAGTAATCAATTGGTTGGCTGAGAGGAAAAACCCAAACAACTTAATAGACTGAATATATCTTTAAAACATCTGTTTTTAAATATGATTTTATAGTTTGAAGAAGAATCTGTTTGTTCAAAATTTGCAAAGTTAGGATAAAAATCCATTAACCAGGACTGGTTCAGAGAGCTACAAGTGTAAATGTTGCCATGGAGCTCTGAGGATGAGGATGAGTGTGGCAGATCCTCTGAGAAGGACACAGTGAGGGGCAACTCCACTCCCCAGAGAGCCACCTGTTCACTTGGGCATCTTCCAAGCAGCCTGAAGAACAAGGAATGTCACTTTGACCCCCAAACGGGTCAACTGAGCTGTGTGGGATTGTTCTAAAAGAACTGAACCAAACCAGAATGGGTCATAAAGACAAAGGTAATCTGGTTATCCCCAGAATTAGCAAAGGGGTCCAGGCAAGCGTGGAGTTGGATTCCTGTCACTTTGACCTACCAGCTGCCAAGAACTTTGTCCCAGCTCCTATGGAGATCTCCACCTGAAATGCAGTGCCTACCACACGGAAGCTAAAATAGCCTGCTCTACAGAAATGTCACAGTTTAAAAACACACAGCAAAATGAAACAAGACTTTCTCAAACCTCCTAAGCCTCGCCCTGTGGCAGGCTCACAGTTGGTAATGAATGAATGTGCATTCAAACCTATATTTAAAATACTAACAGTTTTTTCTATCACTTATGCTTCAGAAAACTGAGCAGATATCAATAAGTCACCAGGATAACACCTGTAGAATTCCATTTTAAGCTTTAGGCACTAAACCAGTGTCAGAGGTTGCCTGTTTTATTGCAGGCGTTATACAGAACATACCTGTTTTGTTTTGTTTTTTTGAGTAACACACTCTTTTATTTTCCGTGGAGGTACCCTTTAATTATTAAAAAAAAAAAAACAAAAAAAAAACTGGAAGCTAGAGAACATTATAATGTGGACTAGGGGGTAGCAAACAATGGCCTACAGCCAGATCCAACCTATTGCCTATGTTTTAAATAAAGTTTTATAAAGGCACAGTCACGCCCACTCACTGTGTCTCTTGCTGCCTCTGCACTACAAAGCCAAGCTGAGTGGGCCACAGCTGAAATCATGTGGCCTGTGAAATCTGAAGTATTTTACAGACAGGGAGGTTGTCTGAAGAGTGCAGGGATCACCTAGGTCCCACGCCCCAGAGGATCCGCTGTCAACTGTCTTCTGCATTGTTCTTCCGTCTGCCGTCCCTCAATCCCACTTCCCTCCCACGCACTTCACAAATATAAATATGCAGCAAAAATCTCTGAGCATGTCACACGTAGCAATGTGTATCACCTATTTTAGCAAAACTGAGAAGATACTCTCCATACTGTTTTGGGGACTAAATTTTCAATCACCATTCTGTTTCACTGAGAAAACATTCTTATCAAGTGGAGAAATAAATCATATAAGCATAAAAAAAATTAAAAAATGTCCTTCTGTGCTGAGCACAGACTATGACACTCAGGAAATGTCTACTGAGGCTTTATGAGTGAGATAGATTTTCAAAAGATGGGAATGCATTGACACACACCTTCTCCTCCCAGAAAAACAGCTCAAAAGCCCCGATTTGGTGGCTGTCCCCAGCACTTCCCCCTAGCCCTGAAGTGGAGATATCAGGCACCATCCTTGGGGCTCAAGCAACGTCTCCTTCCGGTGACTGCAGGTTGACCATCTCATCTCACTGCCACAACAGCCTTGTAACGTGAGTACATAGGGTTTTCCCATGTTACAGATGAGGTAATGGAGACTTAGGGATAATTTCCTAAGGCCACACAGCTGGTGGGAGGTGGAGCTATCTAGCTTCCAAGCCTGTGTTCTGAACACAGCATTGCAGCCTTCCTGCATGGAAGGACCCCAGTGAGCTGTGGATCTCACGTCACTGGTTCCTGACTGCACCACTTAAAGTCATCACCTTCAAATCAGCAAACCTGCTTTCTCATCCCCAAACTCTGCCTTATAAATCTCACTTATTTATAAGTCGTGGCTTTCACACTGACAAACTCACATTATCTTGCTAAGTCCAAATTCCTTTCACCTATAATAGGGGACTAACGATACATGCGCCCTAGGATTCTTGTGAGATTCTTGCAAATGAGTTATCTGTGAATGATTTACAGTCATGGAACGCTCTAGGTAAGCGTCATCATAGAATCACTAACAAAATCACGGCAGCGTTAGTATTAATAGCACTGACATCTCAAACATCATATTTGGTGAGGTGTTCTGTGCCTGTTTTTCTAATAAAAACCTAGATATTGCAGCCAGTTATAAGGCAGGTCAAAGGGTCTATGTTCTTCCGGTTCATAACCCCCTGAAAGTCAACCACCAAAACAACACCGCAGAGAATGTCAGCAAGAAAGGCAACAAAAGGGAAGGTTTTGAGCTATTTGGGGAAAGCAAACATGTCCTTCAGCAGCTCCCCTTTGCTTGATTGCTGTGATCAGGCCCTGCTGGCGGGCAGAACAGTGAGCAATCAGCCCCGAGATGTGACCTCAGTGTGAGGATTTGGAGAGTGTGACTTTGCTCGCCTGGTCAGTTTTAAACTCTCTCCTGCCTGAGCACAAGCAGAGCAGGCTTAGGAGCAGGTGACTCTGGGGATGAGAAAGGTGGGCGTGAGAAATTCCTTCTCAGCCGGCCCAGCGCCATCTGATTGCTGACATCAGAATCACCAGACATTCCCTGTCACTCATGAATGTCACAGGTCACCCACTCAGTTTGTCCTGTGTGGCCACTGGGATGCAGTCATTCTAATCTCCTGTCACCTCCCGGCAAGTGGCAGGGAGAGCAGCCTGTTAAATGGAAATTAAAGTTGCTGAAAATTAGCAGAAGGCTAATATCAAAAGGTCAATGGCTTCCTAGGGCTTTCAGCCAGAGACCCACAGCCACGGCCCCTGCACAGCCCTGCTGCAGAAACCACAGGCGGCAGCCGAGTGAGCGTCCAAAAAGAGAAGTTTTTCAGAATTCCAGAGATTTGAGCAGATAGTGTTTTAACGTCAGTGGTTTTATCTGTAGTCACTGGTGCATGTAGGAGCTTGTTAAGAATTCTACAGCATGCATGTAAATATTTTTGATAAAAATCAGCACCAAATAAGAACCAGGTTGGTAAATGCTTTCAAGTTTATTCTTTCCTTCTAAGAAGATTCCATTAGATAGCTTCCCAGTGGGTTGTATAAGCAGCAGGCTCAGAGGAATCTATGTTGAACTATTCGGGGACTAAAATACAATATTCTTCCTCTTGAGTGCAGGATCTTAGTCCCAGGTGTGGTGTCTGGGGAGGGGGGGTGAAGAATCTGACTTCTTGGGTCTCCCAATACATGAATGTACAAAATCATGTATTCTACTTTCTCCTGGTGAACAAATGCCCTTCCTGAACAAAGAAGAGAGAAGACTCTTGAGCACCCAAGAAGCTTTCCACTTCCCTGCTCCTTTCTATCTGCTCTACTTTGGCTCCAGTAGTTCAGGATACTACAAATACTCTTGCAGGCTGGGGCCACTTACCCTGGGATGAAACTACCTCTCAAACAGGTCACGGCATCCTCTGCCAACCCCTAACTGAGATCATCCATTTATCTCAAACCTCAAATTTTAGTAAGGTCTACTATGTGCTGGAACATACTTGATATAAAAATAGAAGCCATTGTCCTTTATTTATGGGACAGTGAGTAAAGAGTCAAATAAACAACTAAGGTGGGGTTTGCAGGGGTTGGTACCAAGGCTTCCTGGATGCTGTGTTGCCTGTGTCAACCCTGAAAGGAAGGAGCCCAGGTTGGGGTTGAGGGGCTTAAGTTTTCTCTTCTCCTTCACCGTTACTAAGCTGGGTTGGGTGCAGCCCCCTCCTGAAAAGATGCTCTGGGTCTACCAAGTTCTCCCTCCCCTTGGCTTACCCTCCTGGAAGCTAAATCCTGGCAAAATCACTGTAAGATCTGAGGCTTGGCCTTGGAGGGTTTCCTTTGGAGAAAGCAAACTTTCTGAACCTCTTAGCTTCTATGCTGTTCAGATAAAATTGTGCTCTTCTCACATCTTGAGGAACGGCAATATATGACATCCCGGCAGAGGTCACACAGCTAACAGCTGCCTGGACCTTTGATCCTAAGACACCAAGTCCAGGCTGCTTTTGACTACAGCCGACTGGCTCTCTGAACTGTGAGCTTCGGATTATCCTACCAGTGAAAAGAAAAGATGGCTTCCTTCAAAAAACAATATCGCTATTATTTTTGGAATAAGTCCTCTTTGCAAAAGTGAGTTTAAAAAAATGTTGTGTTAACTGATTTTTAATGTTACATAATAGATTTTAGAGATATGAATATGCTGTTATCTGTTTATATAACCCATTAACATTTGCAATTGAATATTCCTGTCACAAGTCTCCAAGGAAACAGGGTTATCCCTTTTTTCAGCTGAGAGAATTATATGGTACCAGGTAATGGAGTAGTTAAGGCTCAGTGTCACACCTCAAGCAGCAGAACTTATGCTCCTTTTACTGTCACCACACTAACCCCTTGTCCCTCCAGAGTCTTTCCTCCAGAAAGGGACACTGCTTCACATAACGTAACTCTGGAAATAGAAAGGTGGCTGCCTGTGGTTCTCTTAGTAGGCTATGAAATAGATTGGAACCCTTTGTATCCACATTGACCATTTGAAGAGCAACACAGCAAAAGACATTCCAAAAAGAAACCATCAAAAAATGTTTCAAAAGACAGCGATTAAGAGTCAGATATTTATAGTTATAGATCAACACAAATTAAATGAATGGCTTGATTCAATATGAAACAAAAGCCAGCAGCAAATTCAAAGGGGTCTGCTTATAAAGTGGCCAAGTGATCTATCCTCCCTATACTTTGTTGAACTTAAGTTTTAGTTTTTAGAATCCTCTTTGCAGATATAAGGGCCTCTTGATAATACAACCCCAGCACGGAGACTGGGGGTCTCCGTGACCGCACCATCTCCCTACCTACCGCACCCTAGCAGGACCGCGGGACGTGGAACGCAGGCGTGACGGCTCCTCCCTGCCCACCGTGTCACAAAAAGACCCCAACACGGGAACAACCGTGTGACCGCAGCATCTCCTTGCCCACCGCACGCCAGCCAGACCCAGCACTGGAACGCACATGTGATGCCACCTCCCTGCCCACCTGGCATGCCGGATGGACGCGATGGCGTTGCTGAACTCGCTGTCAATGCTCCGGCAGTTGTAGAACTCCTCGTAGGCCGGCCTGGCAGAGCCCTGGTACTCGATGCGGCTGATGCGGCAAATCCCCACAATCAAGATGATCAGCATGAGGATGAAGGCCACGCAGAGGGCTCCGATGATGACGTAGAGGGAGTGCCGGGGCATGTTGGTGAGGCTCTCCGCCATGTGCCCCGACTTCCACTGCAGGTCTGAAGGCAAAAACAAGCAAAGGCTGAGTGCGAGGGGTGCCCTTCAGCATGTACAGGTCCTTCCCTTCCTTCCATTGGCAACTTAAAACTACAGGGCCATCTGTATTGGGAAGCGTTATTACCTGTGGATAATCCAGACCATGGGCTAACATCCTTAATACATAAGGAATTCCTACACATCATTAAGAAAAACCAGGATATACCATGGGGAGGGTGTGGGGAGACCAAGACTGTAAAGAAGAATTCGGCAAGAAATATAAATAGAAAATTATGTAGCTTCATACTTGTTCAAAAAATTCAATTCCTGTGCCAGCTCCCCAAATATTTTAGAATTATGATTAGGAGACTCTGCGTCAGCTGTTCTTCACCTTGACAAGTTGCAACTGGAAGAAGAGCACAGGGAGGTCCCCAAGGGCCCAGGCTGCAGACCTGTTTCCTAGAAGCCAACAGATAAATGACCCAGGAGCCCAGCTCCCCTGGTTCCTGAGAGTTTGAGAAGAATACATGAATGAAGGGACAGCTGGGTCAGCGTCCCGATCCTCCTGGAGGCTCTATGAGGCCCCTGAAGCCTGGTTTGTGATTCGAGTCCACCTGCCTGAGTGCATGAGGCCCATGGAGCTCAGAAAGACTAACTGACCCTTACTGTGTTCCCTGCTCCATCCGCCCAACACACACACAGACCGATGGAGCACCATGAATCACTGCAAATAAACAGCTGCAAAGGGAGGGAGAAGGTGTTTCTTGAAACCAGAACCAAGGCTCGGTCCCCAAGTCCACAGCCATTTCCTTTGGCAATACCCGGTGCACACTGACAGAGACGATTCACTTTTCTGGCTGAAAAAGTAAGCATGATTTACTCGATTTCCAAGTATGATAACATTCTCCAAAAAATTCATTTGCAGGCTGGAGCCCAGCACTCAGCAGAGTATGCTATAACATCCATTTAGCATCAACACAGGGCAGCCAGCACCGTTTCTGCTCCAGCCAGGAAGAGTGCTCAGATCTCATCACTATGGAGGATCACTCAAGTTCCCAGTGAGTTCTTGGGGGCTCTGCACAAAGTTCATAGAAATAGACCACACATCACACAGACTGCACGTGTGCAGTGAGCGAGCACACTACCACCTGGCCGCTACAGCAAAAAAAACAACTGCACTGGGCTCTGTGCTCGGTGTCGTGTCCCAGGCCAGACGGCTTGCGTTTCTGACCATCTGCTCCATTTCTCAAAACTCTGTGTTCCAAGCTGTTTGAACTGCAGAGAAAACATTCTCAAAATTTCTCCTAAAATCTCTTCTTACCTCCCACTCCCTGCCCTCTTCTTTAAAGCTAGATTCCACCTGCTATCTACCTGAACCTTTTCTGCTACAAGTGACTGTGACTGCTTTACAGGATAATTAGCTTAGTAGCTGGAATGGATCTGAATAAACCCAACGCTAGGTCTGAGAGGCAGCAAATTTATCTGCACCAGGTGGCTGCAACCACCGTCTCCCAGGCCAGCCGCTATCCTCATAAGTCATTGCCTTGCTGCATCCCGGGAGCCCCATTGCATGAATCATTTACTATGTTGGCTCCAGCATGGCATGGGGGAGAATTGTGAACCAGAATGTGCCAGATGGGTTGATCTCATCAGCCCCAGCAGGTGTATGACCAGGAATGCGTGCACTGGAGCTATTCAAGAAAAATGTCACACTTGTGAGTCTGAGGATCATTTGCATTTTTATTTAAACTAAGTTTGTTTGTGGTTTTGTATTTTCCAAAGTGCTTTTGCACTTAACACTTTAGTTGGCCCTAAACAATCACCTTGAATCAGGTAGAGGTCTAGACTTGGAGCAACTGCTCAAGGTGGAACAGTCAGGGGCCAAGCTGTGACTAAAACTAGATCCAATGACTTCCACTCTACCACAACAGACTCCAATTGTTTACATATTTATTCTAAAAGACATTGCCCGTATCTCGTTTTTAATTTACCTAGGTGAACACAGCTAGACTAATTTGCCCACCTACGTGATCCAAAAAGAAAGTGAGAGCAGGAGAGTCTTGTGAAGATGTCACTTGGATAGTGCAGTAACTTTTGAGACCACCTCCAGCCTGGAACAAGGAGGAGGGACTTCAAATGACTGCATTTCTATAGCACAGGTTAACAGGAGAATCTGCGCAGTCTGTGAGATTGAAAGAAATCTGACAATGCTTGTTGATCTTCAGAAGAGGAATGAAGGGGGGATAGGAAGAGATGATCTCCTTCACAGGGATGCACTCACTGAGCATGCACACTGAGCACCTACTGTTAAAACTGCCAGACACGGTGCTGAGTGCCGGGGAAACACAGAGGAACGTGGCTCATGGCACTCTAGGTCTTTTGAGGAATACAGAGATCAAATCAATGATCAAAAAATAAAATGCACAAGAACAACTGCGGATATCCTCTGCAGTGCTGTGGAGAAGGACAGGGGATGTCCCATCTAACTGAGCATTCAGGGAGTTGCACAATAGGACTCCCAGGGGCTGGACTCTCAGAGTGAGTGGGCACCAGCCAGGGACCAGGAGGAGCAGGGAGAAGACTCCTGCATGCAGAGGACCCGCATAAGTACAGGCCTGTGGGAGGAGGGGAGAGCAGCCGAGGGCTGGGAAGAGGACAGCATGGAGGCAGAGAGTGGCCCTGGCAGGGAGGACATGCTGTCAGCAGAGCAGGGCAGCTGCATGGGCCCAAGAAGCAATGGTGTGGCCTTGGGTCTTCAGTCACTTATGTGTTCTAACAGGAGCTTGGCACAGGCAGGCATGGAAACAGTGGGGAGTCTGAGTGTTCCCACTTGCACTTTGAAAAGATCCTTTTGGCTGTGTGTAAGGAAAGGATTTAAAGGGCAAGGGAAGAAGCCAGTTCAGATGCTTCTGTAGGGTGGGGCAAAGGTGGTGGTGGCTAGGCCTGGGGGTGGGGTGGAGAGATGGAAGTGAGTGCTGTGTCAGAAAGGGACTCAACCAGATTAGACGCAGCAATGAGGGAAGACAGAGGTAGCAGCCAACTCTTAGTTCCCTGGGTCATGTTGCTGGACGGTCGAGGGCTGTGGCTGGGCAAGAAAACCAGTTTTGAGTGAAGACCCTGAAGTCTGGCTCTGACCTATTAAACTGGAGGTGCTTTTAAGACACCCAAGTGGTGATGTCAGATAGTTGTATTTGGTTAATAACAGCTGATGTGTATGGAGGGTTCAGTATGTTCAGGACTCAAAGTGCTTTAGGTGTTAACTCACTTACTCCTCCTAGAATGCTGTAAGGTAGAAATTGTCATTACCTTATTTTACACAGGAATCAACCGAGACTCTGGGTGGGAAGTTCCTGCCCAGGGTGACCCACATGACAAGTGGTAGCACCTAGGTTTAAGCTCACACACTTTAATTAGGAAGCAATGTTTTTCAAACTCAGTCTGTAGAAACCAAAGTATTGGGGCTGGACTCACATCAAAAAGCAATTTAGAAAACTATACTGGAGTGTCTCACGTTTATAGAACATAGTATTTTAGTCAAGTTAATGTTAGAGAATGTGGCCTGTCTTTGCAAAGAAGAGTTTCCCAATACTAGCTCCCTCCCACCTGACACTTGCCCGGAGAATCAGACCACGCCATGCAGCCATAGGCAGTTCTTGGCCCTCCTGAGCGCCCGGTCTCCTAACACTGTAAGGAGAAGCAGAGGAGGCAGATAGGTCAGCCCAAGAAGGAGACAGACAGATAGATAGGCAGGCAGTCAGGCAGCAAGGCAGGGCTGTGTATACTGACTTGCTTCCTTCCAAACTCACAGCAGATAAGTCGTCCTTATCTGCCACGGGGCAGAGGAGTCAGTGAGAGGGCCCAGGAGGGAGGTCTCGGGAACCTTCCCATGCAAAGCACTCTGGGATGGGGAAGAAACATTTCCCCAACCAGCTGGGTTAGATTTCGTCTATAAAAAATCAGGCTGCCCTGCCTAATGTAAACAAGAAGAAAATACAAATACCTTTCAAAGCTGAATCTTTAAACAGTTTCCAAAACATCTGAAAACTCAGTTCCATATCCGTTCTTATTTTTCCTTCAACCCTACTAGATACATTGTTTTGATAGTACAAAATCTTGATTATGACATTTGCAAACTTCTGTTAGTTCACCATCCGAGAGCACTTAGCTTTAAGCAGCCCAGAGTGTTTCTCAGCTTTTCTTTTAAGCTCGTCCTCACTGGACTTTTCTCCAGGCAATAGATGGAAGCTAGCACAATTAAAGACACTTGAACACCTAAAGGAAAAGTGAATTTACATTCTCTGTGTGGGTGTGTGTGTGTTTTGTTTTGGTTTTTGAATTTTCAACGCAGGGACTCTATTTTTGATATGATTCTAATGCTTCTCTGTTAGCACATTTTTGGCTGCATGAGTAGCAGTGAACTCTGGATGACATCTCAGCATTCTCGTCCCAGCAGACAGGCGAGATGCAGACTCAGGAAAGCAGGCTGCATAACCCAGGGTGCAAGCCTGCTGAGCTGGGTACTAGGTAAACTGAGGTACGGACAGCTGAGGGTCCAGGCAGCTTCCAGGCCTCTCTGCTTCATCTGTCAGTGACAAGGGGGCTTTCTGGTCACAGTCGGCATCTTCTTCTTGCTGAAGAGAAACAAGCTGTTGAGTACCAGCAGCTGAACTGCAGAAATACTTACGGATCTCACAGTTTGCTCCCACCCAGCCGTGCGGGCAGTGGCAAGTATAACCATTGGGCTGGTCCAGACAGGTGCCGGCATGATGGCAGGGGTTACTGTCACATTCGTTTATGTCAATGTCACACTCTTCACCTGGCAAGATAAGGAAAAGCCTCGGTGAAACTGCTGCGCCCAACGTTCCCCTCATTTCTCTGGCAAAACACAGATCTGAGGCTGGAGTTCATGACCTCCAGCAACCGAGCCCACTCGGCTGTTTGTATTGAGCACAGACCTCTCAGAAAGTTCTAGACAGGGGATTTTTTTTTTTACTTATGTAAAACTATAAAAGAAAAAAAAATAGCACTGGTCAAAAACATCTCACTTTTAGTCTATTTATCTAGTTATCTGAAACTGATTCCCATGTCTGAATAAACCTTTCCAGGCTGATCAAAAACTTGGGTTTCTGATTTTAGTGAAGAAGTCAGCTGACTCTTGTTTATTTTTCTGAAACTCCAGAAAGCTACAAAGTCACAGTTTAGGATTACTCTGTGGCCAAGTGTTTGAGTGTGTGATACTGGACATTCAACTCTCTTCTGGACAGCTTTCGGTCATAGCTGTGTGCCTAGCCTGAGTCAATTATGAAAATACATTCCATTTCCCAAATTCTTTGTATATTTTTCTGGTTGGAGAATAGAGGGATGACCCAGAAATGCTCACAAAGGACATTAGGACATTTCAGAGTTAGCCTAGAGCTGACCTACCCTCCCTGGGTAATGGTGACCTGAGGGAAGCAGCTGGCATATCTTCCTGTCTGTCCTCTCATAAGAATGTGACCTTGTATTCTCTTCCCTGTCTAGACCCAGCATTTCAGGGCATCTTACCCTGCTTCAAAGAAAACTGATACAAAGATACAAAACAGAACAAAGGGCCGATGTCCCTGTGATTCAAAAACCAGCTTATAGGAAATAGGGTATTAACAAAAGTTACATGAACAAAGCCACCTTCCATTTTCAGGCCATCCCTAAGTGTCAGTACCATATGGGTGTGCTTTGTAAATTTATAGGCAGGAGGAGAAAAGGGAACTTCAAATCGAGGAATTCTCTCTCAAGGATTTGAAAATGAGAAAAAGAAATTTTCAAAGTTAGCTCCTGTTTGTTTAAATGTAGAATGTTATGAAAAAATAAAACTGCTAGCATTGCTATAGTCCCGGGCAAAGGCAAAGGAGAAAAATCAAATATTTTGTCTGTTTTTGAAAGGCAGTATTTCTTTCAGTGGCCACCCAGGTAATTATTTCCGAGCTTACAGAATCAGCATTATGCTTTTCTCTCTGTTATTGGTTTACTATCAATATTTATAAAACCATTGTTTTTCTCTCATAAATCATTTTAGGGGAAGCATCTCACACTAAGCTATTCTACATCTATTTCATTTCACACTTTCTATACTTGGCATTTGGCTATCCTATTGTTAAAGTAAAATCAGTTGAACAAAACATTTACTACTTCTGGGTCCTACTAGGTTGACTGCCATTCAATAGTGTCTGTGTGACAATTTGTTTCCTGTAATAAATACGGTCATTTACATCAATAGAAAAGGCATGAAATGGATTGCCTCTCACTAACATATTTCAAAGATTGTCTTTCTATTAATGGGACAATCAGTCTGATGGAAAAGGGCATAGACTAAACTATTACAAATGGCATTGCGTGGCAGACTGGTGGCAGAGACATACAAACAGATACGTGCTAAGGAACGTTAAAAGGATGAAATCAAAGACCTTGACAAATACATGCATCAGTGCTACTTTCCAACCATTTAGGAAGACACGCTTAATTAAGGTATTTACTAAACAAAAGCTTCCTTTAGCTGGCAATCTGAGCACTGCAAATTCTGAAACAAGATACCCTACTATCTTTGCAGCAATAGCTGTAGCAATGGCCTGATTTTCCCTACCTCTACAGTCCAACAAGACTCAATATCACACTGTGCTCCGTGAAGTCCAATGTCATAACCATCTAAGTCCCTAAACTCTGTACAGTCTAGAGCATTCAGACCTGCTGTGGTCCAGAGCTTCTCCAAGGAGGTGAATACCAAACTCAGGTCCAGAGCAGCCCTACAGCACATATTGTATCTCAGATCACTTAAGGGGTCTAATATATAAGCAGGAGAAATCTAACATCCTTGGAAGTGTCTGTTCTTAGGACCCACTACATTGAAAGAATTTAGTAAAGAATGGAGATGGTATGAAAAAAAATAAGATAAATTCTTTTTGTAGACATTCATCAAATGCGGTATTGAAGATACACGATCCTAAGACCTGGGGCCTAGAGAGAGAACCAACCCTATCCCGTTCTGGATTTCGTCACCACAATGTTCTTAGAGCTGCACCGGGAATTAAATGGCACAAATGAATGATATGAACTCCAAGCCAGCCAGGGCCCAATTAGCTGGCAGCTATTTCTGCAGCATATGTGTGCTCTGGCAGACCCTGTTGGGTCACACAGTTCCCGGACCCCCTTAGATTTACTCTAATGGCTTATGTTACAGACCATCGGTCCTACACATCTAGTTGAATCAGTTACTCCTCCACTGGCTCTCTGTTTGAGGCCTTCATTGCATCCCAAACTGCCTGGAAGTAGGAATGTGGGGTGATGCTGAAGGTGGAGCCATTCAAGGGAATGTTCAACCAAAAAGCTCCCAAGGATGACTACTGTTCTTTCCCTTACAGTGACCCTACTTTTTGTCATTAGTCTCTTGCAAACTGTTTGAATATTTATTATGGATTATGGAAAACAAGTCTGGCTTCATTTATGTTTGCCCATGTCAAGAACACTGTTTTTATTTGCATGTCAACACCTCAACATTCCATTTCCAATCAATATGCATTTTAACTTAATTTATTAGAAGAGTTTTTAGTATACAGTATTATCTTTATTTACTAACAGTTACTTAATAAATATTTAAGCTTTTGCTGACCTGAGCCACTTTTTAGGTGACTTGCTTACTCTTCACTTATCTGAGTTAGAAAAAATAATCGATTATTCTTAAATCACTATAGTGTAGTTCTTAAATATTTGTGCAAAAATTAAAATATTATTTTCATTGAAGTAGAAGTTTCTACTTCACTAAGGCTTCCAATCAGGTCTTAATTTTAAATCTTTTATGATTTTTTTTCAATCTACTACTTTCTAAGAGGCAATACACGTAGTAGGTACCACATTTGGTAGTACTTATGCACATTTACAAGTATATTGATTAATTCTTTATGGTTTCCTCAGATACACTGGGAAATACAAAAAGGCAAAAAAATTCAGAGTCACTACTGTTAGTAAATCCTTGGGTCCACACTGAAAGATTAATGACAATCAAAATAAACAGAACATCTGGTATCATAAATATGCCTCTTATATGAGAAGCACCGATTAGGCACTTTAACTACTTCATACTTAACAAGGATTTTATTCCAGTGAGTCTAAAAAATGATTTGGAACTTTTCTATCTTGATGGAATCACTGGGACCTATCTTGCCCTCCCACTGCAAATAACTAGAAAACTGGATGAAAAATACAGGGGGAAACTCCCACTTCTAAGACATTAGACAACAGCATTTCAGCTAAGTGACCAAGGTCCACATCAATTATTAAATAACATATAACATCAATTATAAATAACATTGGCAGTATACAGCCTTGCTGTGATGTGCTAGGATTAAAAGATGGTCAAAAAACATGAAGAGACATTTCACCAAAGAGGATCCCCAGGTGTGAAATAAGCACATGGACAGACGTTGAGCATCACTTATCACTAGGGAAATTCAAATGGAAACCACAGGGACCAATCACTATCCACCTGTTGGCTCAAATAAAAAATAGTGACACCACCAAATACTGGCAAGGATGTAGGGAAAATGTTCCCCTCGTACACTGTTGCTGGGAATGTAAAATGCTAAGGCACTCTGGAAATACTTTGGCAGTTTTGTAAAATTAAACATGCAAATACCATATGACCCGGAAACTGAATTATTGGCAACTGTCTCAGAAAAAAATGAAAATGTATGTTTAAATTACTTCAGTGAGTCCTACTGCTTCCTGTCATCAGGATGAGTACCATGAAGAAATGCTTAGAGGTGGGCTTGCTGGCTGCATGAGTGTGGGTGCGGTGGGGTTGGGGGTCTGGCCGAGGGGAACAGGAGGCAGGCGATGGAGGGAAGGAACAGGAATGAGAAGAGCCTGCCTGGGCGTGGTCAGGTGCACAGCGGGCAGAGGGGCTCAGGACAAGGTCGCAGAGGCTGGATGGGCCCAGACCATCAGGTCTTCAAGATCAAGTGAAGGACCTTGATCTTTTTCTTAATAACAGTGAAATGCCAGTAGAGGATTTTAGGGAGGGAGTGATGAGATTAGACTATCATAAGTCTCTGCAGTGTGGAAAATGGCTCAGGGGTCAGGGAGAAGAGGTGTAAGACCAGTTGGAAGGAGTTGCTCTGGTGATGTGGGAGGCGAAGGCAGCCTGGTGCTGATACTGCAGGTCAGTGAGAGGATAGCAGAGGTTTGTAGAAGCTCTTGGTAGTTGGAGGCAGTAAGTGGGAGGAAGAGGAGGTGTATCAGAGGGATTCCTTGGTTTTTGTCCAGAACAACTTGGGGTGGTAAGGTACCATTTGGTGAGCTCACAAATACTTAAGGAAAGGAGAAGGCGATCTCTAAGTTTGAGGTACCTCTAAGACATCCAAGGGTGTATTGCTGAGTGGGCATCTAGAGAATTGCCACATATTCTGCAGAAAATACAACATATTCTCTCCTATAAGACACCAAAGTAAATTTCAAATGGATTAAAGATTTAAATGTGTAAAATTAACTCAGACATGATTAGGATAATATAGGAGAATAATTCTGAAATCTTGATACATAGACTCTTCCTAGCATGAAATAATAAGAAAAGAAACCAAAAGAAAATATCCACATGTAGTCATGTAAAATGAAATTTGGGTGTATGAAAACAAAATACCTTACACACATTTAAAAGGCAAATGACAGCGTAAAAAAAATTATGTGCAGCCTACAGCAAATAAGATGTAATATACTTAATATAACAGGCTATTTGAAGTCAAGCAGAATAAAGATCGGCACGAATGGTCTGGCAGAAAAGTGGACAAAGAGCAGAAACAGGGATTTCAGGAAAGGAGAAACACACGTAACCAGAAGCACATTGAAGGTTTCGATCTCACTAGAAATCAATGAAACCAACAGTTAAAACAACACTAACATGGTATTTCTGACCATCAGAAGGGCTAGTCTCCGTCTTTGTATCAAGACGAGGTGTTAAATGCTATCGTGTACTCTTGGTAAGAATGAAAACTGGTACAATTTTTTTTTCTTGGGGAGTAATATGTTAATAGGTATATATTCCCCTGGGTCCTGGGATACTGTTTCTGAGAAATTATACCAAGAAAGGAAAGAAAGTAACACAAAGATGTACAGGCAAGAAGATTCCTTGCAATGTTGTTTATAACAGGGAAAAGTTTTCAACTGCCCAAAAGTTGAATTGTGGATTGATTTTTTAAAAGTCATTTTGTACGGTAGACTACAGGACATCCAGTGAAAGTGATACATAAGAAACACATTCCTTGGTATGAAGAAACATTTATGAAATACATATTTTTTTAAGTGAAAACTGTGTTACAAACTACTATGAGCAGCATGATTCCTTTTATATTCAAATATACACTAAACACTATACACACGCCAGCCTGCAGGAAAATCCCGGATACTAAAACATGTCAAAATGTTACTAATAGGTATCTAATAGAGCAGTTTTATGCGGTGCTTTTTTTCCTCTATAGTCCCATATTTTCTCATTTTTCTTCCATGCTTTTTATTACTCACAGGATAAAAATGTCTAGGAAAAAAACCAGGATGCCTCCCCAATATTATTTTTGCCTTCACTGATGAATATTAACGTCTGTGTGTGTTTATAAGTCATTCAGTAAAACAAAACCATCTGCAAATCATTTTTCTGGAGGGAGCCCACTTCTCAGTCCCAGGAAAACCCAAAAGGAAAACACAGGATGTGACATTCATAGATAGAAGAGGGATCAGAAGCTGTTTCTCCCACAGCCTGGCTGTTAGCAGCTTCCCTAGAAGCACAAATGAGGCTGCCTTGGGATGAATTGGGGACCCAGGCTCTGTGAAATTCTGCAAAATGTAGGAGATGGCAATAGTGGCTTAGCAGGGGATAGGGAGCGAGGTGCTCTCCAGCCAATGAAAACACACGGTTCTTCTGTGGTTTAAGTGCCCACCTCCTTCAGAGGCACCTGAGATGTCAGCCTCTCCTAACTTCACAACCAGAGTGACCCTTACGCTTTTGTTGGTTGAGGAAAGTTCTGAAAAACATAGACTTTGTCCTACTCTCTTAATTTCAGGACTCCTGGGTTCTGGTAGAAAAGGGTGGAATGTTTTCTATTCTGCTGGTTCCGAGTTCCTTTTGAGAATCTAATGAAAATGTGGGAGACCCCCCTCAGCACATACACATCCATAGAACGTTTCACAACTATTTTTGGAGATTTTGCAGACTCCCTGAAGCGCACAAGGAGGTAGAAGACAGACTCCAAGTTAGGCTGGATCCTTACCTTAGAAGTGAGTCCTCATCCCCAGTGGCCACCAAGGTCCCTGGTGAAGCCACCTGCCCACCCCGCTCTCCCCTACCTGCTGCTCTGGAGCCCCTGACCACTAATAACCACAGCCCTGGACCTGGAGTATCCTTCCCTTACTTCCTACCATCAGTCTTCTTCACTTTTAAAAATCCTGTCACTTTTATATCTTTTAGTAAAAATAAATGTGGTAGCTGAAAACAGTGTCTCTAGCAGACACAGTGGATCTTCCTTCCCCTCTGGACTTTCACTGGCACATTTACACTTTCTCAGGTGTTCCTATAACGGCTCATTTCCCACGTTCCAAGGGCACAACCCTAGGAAAACGACAGTCCCAGCAAGTGTCCGCGCTGAGCGCTGGTTCAGGAGGGCCTCCCTTAATGACAGCACAGTCGACTGTTTATATCCAAGAAATGCCTCATTACATTTTGCAACGGTATTCATGTTTTGCAATACTTGCTTCGTGGAGGATTTAGGGTTTTTTTTTTAACATCTGCAACCTCAGAGATGCCGTGGGAAATTTGAAAAGTCAGCCATGCATCACTTGCCTATAAACCCGGGCGCACAGACGCATGTGCCGTTCAGGCCTTCGCTGTCACAGGTGGCTCCGTTCAGACAGCTGACGTTGGCACAGGGATCCTTGTACAACTCACAGTGTGTTCCTGCGGAGAAACAGGCAAAACAGGGTGACTCATCAAGCAATCGCCAGCTCCCATGGCCTTTAAAAGCAAAGTGTCTGAACAGCCGGGGCCGACGCAGAAGGAGGTTCCTGGCGTGCGTGTCTGAGTGTGTGTGTGTGTGTGTGTGTGTGTGTGTGTGTGTGCGCCCACTCGTGACTGAAGATTGTTGTTTAAAACACATCATAAGAGAAAACAGCAAATCCAATCCCTGCCCGTGGGTCCCACCATGTATCTGTACTTTCTCTGACTACATGTTGCAAACCTGGGGAACAAAAAGTTAAAAGCCTAAAAGATGGAATTAATCAATAACATGCTTTCTAGGGCTCTAAAAGAAACAGAAAATAGCTAGGTGGCCTTACCAAACGATCAGAATAATTGATACCAGCATCCTGAAGGTGAAGATTTAGGATCAGATATTTCAATGAGGCCCAGCTCCACTGCGGGGCAGAGGGGGAGCCACTCCACGTGCAGAATTTATACTCAGAACATAATCGATTCACCACACTCCAAAGCTGCTGAGCACAGAACGTGCTCCAGACCCTCACTCTGTGCTTTAGGTTGAATTTATTCCTCACAATGATGCTGTGGAACAAATACCCTATTCTTCCATTTCACAGGTGAGGAAATTGAGGACAGAATCTACAATCACAAGGCAAAATCACAAGAGAGCTAGAATTTGAACCTGCTAGAATTCTGAACCCAGAGTCTACGTTTGCTAGTTTGCTGAGAGTGAGCTCAGACCAGCTGTGGAAATACGCAGACTTCTCTGTATTTAACTAAGGAGGAGCATTTTAAATTCTGTAGAGTAGGGCGGTGCCTGTGGCTCAGTGAGTAGGGCGCCAGCCCCATATACCGAGGGTAGCAGGTTTGAACCCCGCCCCAGCCAAACTGTAACAAAAAATAGTAATAAAAATAAATAAAATATTCTGTAGAGTAAAAACAGAAAGTTTCCCATTTTTTTCTTTTAAGTATATATGCATGTGTGTGCAAATACTTGAAATAAGACTGAATTACTAGATCATCAGGCTTTTTTCATGAGTATATATTATTTTATAATTTTGTAAAAACCTTTGTAAATCCAATGCTATTTGAAAGGTGGAATATTGGCTCGGCGCCTGTGGCTCAAGTGGCTAAGGCACCAGCCACATACACCTACGGTGGTGGGTTCAAATCCAGCCCGGGCCACCAAACAACAATGATGGCTGCAACCAAAAAAAAAAAAAAATAACCAGGCATTGTGGCAGGTGCCTGTGGTCCCAGCTACTTGGGAGGCGGAGGCAAGAGACTTGCTTGAGCCCAGGAGTTGGAGGTTGCTGTGAGCTGTGATGCCATGGCACTCTACCCAGGGGGACAGCTTGAGGCTCTGTTTCAAAAAAAAAAAGAAAGAAAGAAAAGAAAAGAAAGGTGGAATACCTACCAGTGGTACACCAGGGTCCTGAGATGGAAGGTCGGGTCAGCATCTCTCCCTCCCCCCCATACCCCTAGTGCCAACCTTTAGACAGGAAGATAAACCACATTTTATCCTGAATAAAAATGTATGTAATGTTATATCCATGCTTCCCAATAGCCTGAAGAAAAATAATCATAAAGCAAATGGTAACTGAATGGTATTCAACGTAATTCTCTCTCCACTTCATTTCTTAGCTCATTTTGTGCAAGGGACCATCACACCAGTGACTCATCATGTAGGCTTTATCCTTGCTGGCTTTTCTCTCGTTTCTTTTTCAATGCCTTAAGAAATTGGGCTCAGGAAGGAGGAAAAGAATTAGGAGAAAACAGAAACGGAACTTCCTACCTATATTCGCATCAATGACTTCCTGGAGCCAGGCAAGCCGTTTTAGAAGGGATGGCCGTTCATTCCTTTCCATCTTTTGCCCCTCGTATCCAAGCCAGCAACAACATTCTGCCTGATATTTTTCGGAAATGTCTTGCAAATATCCGCCTTGCTTTTTCTCCTGAGACCACTACCGTGGTCCCTGTGCCTGGCTCCTGGCACCATCCTACCTTCCTCTCCACTGTCAGTGGCTTCATCATTCCCAACAATCCAGCATACATGTTATGATCAAAGTAATTTAAAGATTGGCATAAATTTGGTAATTCTGGTAATTCTCCCTCCTCTTCTCCCAGAAGCCTCTGTTTTTATTTTCCTATAGATTCCCAATATTTATCATGAAACAAATTTTCACATATGTACAAGTTCCCACTGGGCTAATCAATGGGCGTCAGGTGACATGGGACATACAGCCACCACCTAAGTTCATAGACGTCTGAAGCCTAAAAAACATTTCTATTAGACATAAAGTAAAAGGAATCAAAATGACCTCCACTGGGTTTCTAGGGATTCAGTAGCCAACAGCTAAAGTTGGAACATAAATTACTGTTTGTTTACTGTATTTTCCCCAGTTGAAAGCAGGAACGTGTTTTTCAATCAAGTCTGAAAAGCAAATTCTAGGCTAAATATTTAAGCTTCTTAACCTTAAAGTCTTCAATAAACTAGATTGATGGAAACACCCAAGATAATAAGCAATTTCAGTCTTTGGGGAGTTTGGGTTTTGGGCAGTAGAAGTTGGCAACAGTCATGTCCTGTGTTACTTCTCTTTTTCCAAAGATAAGACGTTTGGCCACGTGAGTATGCATTCAGTCTCTGGCAATGAACTGGACAAAAGCTAATATTGATGATAACACAACTACTATGAGTAAGATGGGGTAAAACTCCCCGTAAGCAGGTGGTTACTCACATTTCTATACTGAAACCTTATTAATCCCTATAGAAAAAGTTTATATTCGTCATATTCTTCAGCTTCTCATTAAAGCTGAACAACTCTGGCCCAGAAGCTTTAAATACAGAGGACAGAGAGCCATGGGCACTACTGGTGCACTGAAAGGCCTCCCTTCAATCCCTCCTCGTGTGGCCGCTGGGCCCACCTTGCTGCCATCCTCACTGCTCCCCAGGATCTCTGAGTCTTGGGCTGTTTTGTACACCCTGTTCTATCCTCTCCCTCCACCTGCTCTTCACTTGGCATGTTTTAATTCATCTGTCCAGTCACTGTTCAAACACCCTCTCTCTGCAAAGCTAACCCCTGAGTCTCCCATGACAGGCCACAGTCTTCCACTGACTATGTGGAGAGCACGCTGGGATTATTCCTGCTGTTGCAGATTTGACTGTGCCAAATTGTAACTTATCTGCTGTCCTGTCTGATCCCCCCACAAATCTCTGAGGTCCTATAGAGCAGAGGCCATATCTCAACGTGTGGAAGAAAATTATGGATAGAATACCAGAACCCTGTCCTTTCAGGAGGAGCGACAGCCAGTGTACTTTGGCTGACACACAGGTGAGATTGCCAGAGGAGAGAGAAGTCGTTCCAAATCCCAAATATGCCTCAAAAACACCCTCTTTTGTCAGGGATAACCGGGTCCATGCTTCAAACTAAGTCTGTGTGGTGACACATGCACCAGCCACTGGCAGAGGACATAACTCGCACGGTTACGAAACTTGTGTTTAGTCTCAAGCAAAAATAAACTGTAATGCAGTCAAAACTAATAAAAATTCATACTTTTCGTACTAAGGGGACAGAAAAGCAAGGTTTCTGAAAAAAATCTCTCCTCCAACTGGGCTCTTTACAGAAGTTAATTTTAGCATTGAAATGAGGAAGAATTCAAACAGCAGTGCCCCAGTTATAAATCTTTGTTATCATCACGAAGGTAGTCATAATTAATATATGAAAAGCAGTATTTTATCACTAGGAAAAGTAAGCCAGGTAAAGAAAATTAACGGGAAGTGTTTTTGATACCTAATATTTACTTTAAGATATCATCTTATTTTATTTTATTCAAACTTAACTTCTTCCGTGAAAACCATCCCAGTATTTCAGCCTTCTCAGAGCTCAACATTTGCTAAACCACTTCAGAATTACTATTGACATTTCAACTTCAGCCTCACTGTTCCTTGGGTATGTTAGACTCAGTCCACACTTCTAGTGAAATAACAGGTTGAAAAAGGAAGGATTTATTCATTTTTGTATCTACTATAGTATTTGAGAAGGTGCATTCCTGTTCACTGGTTAAGCATGATCTAGCAAAAGAAATAATTTTCTTTCAATTAAAATCTCTGTAGCCTTTTAAAATAAACAACTAAGTACAAAGTGAGCAAATCTATAATCTAGTGATCTCATTTCTGAGACTCTATCCCCAGAACAAATCCAGAAAGTATGAAAATTATATAAATAAAGGTGTTCATTCCAGGATTATTTATGTAGCCCCACATCAGATACACAAGGCAATAGATAAATGTTCCCTTGTGGGAACGCTGCAGAACCACTTAAAATAAAACTAGTAAGACTGTCTAGCAATACATAAATCAAACATAATATCAGGCTAAAGGCATGCAGAAAACATAAAATTACAGGTATACTCAATTATAACTGTAAAAGCATGGATATTAAAAAAAGAATGGAAAATTATTATGGCTTTTGTGTTATGCTGTAAACCACGAGCGATTTTGAATTTTCTCTTTTTGCTAAATTTTTGTGATTGTTATTTTCATAACTAAAAATTGAATTTCTTTTCTAAATTTTATCATCAAACATTTCAAATGAGTATATCATGTATCATTCAATTTGTTTTGCTAGAAGTAAAAATCAATACTCGTATGATATAGGGCTGTATTTTGACTTTTTTGGCAATATAAGGTTATGCCAAAAGTCTCACAAGCTCCATTCAACTAGCTTTGAACTCGTTTCAAAGGGTTATATCAGAATTTTCACATGTCAGAAGGAAGGTTATACCGAGGTCCTCCAGACATTTTGTTTTCTCACGATTTCATGAGCTATAGTGGAAACCCACATCATAGGGAAATGTTTGCATTTAATTCATGAGTTAAACAGTTGTTTTTAATTCATGTAAAGATAACTATGAAGCATCTGTTCTGTGCAAGCCAACACATTACAGTGAATTAAGAAAGAAAAAGAACCTATACAGTCACCACCTTCCAGGAGATTATAACTTGGCCCAGGAAAGAGGAAAGTCTAGAGCCAGAAAGAATTGAATACAAGGCTACACATAATCATTTCACAGAAAACACTGGGAGAGTCGGAGAGAGTCACCCTCTGTGAGGATCAATACTTCATTCACACCACAGAGTCAGCCACAGGAGCAGATGAGGGCAAAGAAGGGAGTGGGGGGCTCAAGAATGAGCCCCCTCCTCCCTAGGGACCAACAACATTCATGGTGTCCTGGGAATAAGGGCTTGGTCAGGTCAGGGAGACAAGGGGGGTGGAGGAGGAAGGAAGCTGCCAAAGACAAAACCATCTGATTTTCAGGAGGGTCCCAGAGATCAATGGGGCAAAGGGGCAGGAATGCCAAGACACAGGTGGAAGGGAGGTGCATATTTCACCAACAACTCTTCCCTTAGACCACCATGGGTTTTCCTGAAATCTATTTCACTGGAACAACACGGACAAAAGCCCAAAAGAAGAGTTGTTAAGAGAACAAAAATTTAGGAAATAAAGGTGCTGTCTGTTCCAATTCTCAGATTGATTTAAAAGGCCGGGGGGAGTTGGAGAAAGGGACTTGGAGGAAATAAAGAAGGACTTCAAGTCAAAAAAGAGGGTTTTCAATTATTATTCAAATGGAATTTATTTAAAAGTATAAGCCTTTTTTTTCTGTTTAGCAGCCCAATTTTTCTAGCACCATTTATTTAAAAAGATTCCTTTCTTCATAGACTCTTTAAGAGTCTGTAAGGGTCTTCGTGACTCTTTAAGAGTCAGACATTATTATGGACGGGAGTTTGGGGGCTATTCTTCAGTTTTGATTATCTGTCCAGTCTTCCCCCTGTAACAAAGTATACGAATGTCACAATAGCTGCGGCATTATAATGAGTTTTATCAGGTGGCAGAAGTTACCCCTCATTGCTCTCCGTTTTCAAAATATTCTTAGCTATAATTACCTGACTTCCTATTGCACTTACTATTAGGGGGTTGGATTTATTTAAGTTTTTTTTTAAACATAACAGTAGAAATCACCATGTAAAAAACCACATATGTAAATTAGAAAGTTAAAGCCAACCCTATCCTTAACATACTACCTGTCCAATTTCTAACGCCTGGTATACAATAGTTTAGGAATTGATGCCTACCCACCTGATAGTTTTCTAAATTTATACATATATTATGTCTAAATATACATTGGCAGAAATGCTTCTAAAAAGAAGAGAATGTCCATCCCCCAAAGAGATAAAAGCACAGTCTTGTGGCTCTCCCCTCCCCTCTCTTCCTCTGTCCTAGAGCACACGATTTAGCTCCTTCTATCTTTTCTGTTTTTCTTCCTAATCTTCCCTACCACCCAACCAGCTCACCCTTCTTAGAGGTTCTGCCTTTTACTGTGACATTGGTAGGGTTTGCCTTCCAGGGTTTTCAGCAGCCTTATGTAAACCTAGACCGAAATGTTCTCATAAATACACTAGAATTAAATATATCTTTCACCTGCCCAATGGGGTGAAATCTTTAACACAGTTGTATGTGATAATTTTTATCCCCACCCCATCCAATTTACATAATATGAGTTAAAGTTACACGAAAACTATTTTAAATTTTTCCTGAAGAACAGGAGTGATGGACATACCATAAGGCCACTATATGTAATTTCCGTCCCTAAAGGATGGAACTTCCTAAAGATGAACTTCTAACCAAGAACATAATAGCAGTTAAAAGGTGTTAAAAATGTAATTAAGGAGGGCGGCACCTGTGGCTCAAAGGAATAGGGCGCCAGCTCCCTATGCCGGAGGTAGCGGGTTCAAACCCAGCCCTGGCCAAAAAAAAAAAAAATTTAATTAAGGTCCTTAATCAGTTGACTTTATCCTTGGAGGGCCTGACCTAATCAGGTGAGACCTTGAAGAGGGTCCAGGCCTTCATTAGGGAATATGAAGCAAGAGAGGAGAAAGCCATCGTGAATTCTATGGCCACAAGAATATGAATCCTGCCAATAACCCGAGGTGACTCGAAAGCTGCTCCTTCAGCATTAGAGCCGTAGATGAGAGTGCAGCCCTGCTAGCCCTCTGCCTTTAGCCTTACGAGACCCTAACCTGGGGATCTATTAAGCCATGCCTAGACCTTTGAAACTGTCATAATAAAGTTGTTTTAAGCCACTAACATGTAATAATTCGTTATGCAGCAATGGATACAAATAAGGCAGGTATTCCTATTTTTTTTCAAGAGACTTTGTTTCACAGTCACGTTACTATCATCTATTTAGGTTTATCCCTGCATTTAACGAAGTCTGCCTAGCCCATTCTCCCATTCTCCATCTTCCCCCATCCAGATACCTTTGTTCTGATTTAGTTTCTAGTTGGTGAGCATGCCTTTAGGAATAATTCTCTTAGCGAGGGTACATGGTGTTATGTTTTCTGTATCCTGAATGGATAGCAATGTCTTTCTTTTGCCCTCAAATATAAATGATCCTTCCCCCCCTCCAACCCCAGACTTTTCCACTTACAAGTCTGAAGCACTGCTCAACTGTTTACCTTCGCTATAGAGAGAAGCAGGACAAACCGGCTTGGGTCTCCTTCTTCTCCATGCAACCTGTACTCCCTGTGAATACTATAAAAATTTCTCTTTGTCCTTGCGGTTAGAAATTTTATCAGGAAAGTTCAAAGTGCGTATCCTCTCCTTCCTTACCTCTGCCACCCTATGAGTTCATTCTATTTGAAAACTAGATTTTCTTCAGTTCACACATGGGTCCCTGTAGTAATGAGTTGATTCTGGTTTTATTTCCTTGTGCTCCTGATTCTGGAGCATTCCTTGCTCAGATGGAAACCAATCTCTTAGATCCCTGCTCCGCTTGTCCTATCTTTTCGCTTGTGGTTTCCATTTCCTCCTATCTTGACGTCTGTCAGGGGATAGTTCCTCCTTTTGCTTTTCCAGTTCCAAATTCGATTTTGAGTAGTATACATTACTTTTTTCACTTCCTCTCTTGAGTGTTTAGAGTTGTTGCAATTTTTTTAAAAACATTTCCTAAAACTTTTCTCCCTCTTTGAGTTGCTGCTGTGGGCTCACTGACTAGCTGGTAGACAAGGTAGAGAGCTGGAAGAGACAGACAACACTGGACAGTCTGGACAGTCCCCTGCAGGGCTGGACAGGCCAGCCAGCTGGGTCACCTACTAAGGCACAAGGTAGAAAGAACCTCCCAGTTTGGCTTTCTCAGGACCACAAAAACAAACAAACAAAAAAGTGCAAATCCCTATGAGGGCAGCAAGTACCTGACAGACAGGGTCCCCTGGAGCATATTTGCAGCATTTTCTCCCTGTAAGCTGAGGGATTCATTTCAGCTCAACTACACAAGACTTCAGTTCTGCCTAGAACCCACATTCCTACTTCTGATATAAGCAAAGGCTCCCAACACCTGAACCCTTCTCTTAAGGTCCCAAATCCTCAGAGATGTTTGAAATATCCTCTTCTTGAGCCATTCCTAGCAGGAAGCTGGGAGGGGTCAGAGATATTGAATGTGGATGTGAAATGCCATCTCCTTAGAATCTTCACTTTCTCAGAGGAAGAGTTACACAAACATATTTATATGGTGAAAAGGTGGAAAAAAGGAACAAGGAGAAATTAAGAGGTTGAAGATAGATAGGGAGAAAGGTAATGGCTAGGGAAAAGTCTCAGAAAGATGGAAGGGGAGAGCTGAGAGCACGTGGGATGGATTAAGTTTGAGCCGGATGGTGAGAACCAGGACTGCTAATACAGGAGAGCATTAAGTTTTAGCAGCGGTGATTGAAGGTGAGTTTGTAGGGCAAGAGTGCTCAAAAAGTGGCCCATAGACCAGCACACATAAGCAGAAACTTAGCAGAAATTGAAATCCTCACATCCCACCCTAGACCTAGGGAATTAGAACAGTGGTTCTCAACCTTCCTAATGCTGCAACCCTTTAATACAGTTCCTCATGTGGTGGTGACCCCTACCCATAAAACTATTTTCGTTGCTACTTCATAACTGTAATTTTTGCTACCATTATGAATCGTAATATAAATATCTGCTATTAGGCGACCCCTGTGAAAGGGTCATCTAACCCTTAAAGGGGTCACGACCCACAGATTGAGAACCGCTGATAAGAAGCTGTCAGGGTATGGCTCAGCAATCTATGTTTTAACAAGACTACTGATTCCACTGATTCCACTGGTTCATGTGTAAGAACCACTACTTTGGAGTGTACAAAAGTAGATAAATCCAAAGATGTTTACACATGATAACTCTTTTTTTTAATCCCATGAAGATGGAGATGAAGTCAATGAAGTCAGTTATATTCTAGGAGTAAGTGATTCAATAATGGGGCTTGGGGAAAGTAGCTAAACTTTGAAATTTCCATTGAAAAAAATGGAAGAAAATGGGAAAAGGCTAGGCTCACAGTCTGTGACTTTGCAACGACAGTAATATAGGTCATCATATCAATGGTATTTTTTATTTCTCATAATGATAGCTGGGATGAAGGCTCAATGATAGAAATGTTAGAGACATTATTCAGAATACATCCAACTAATGATTTTGTCATTTGTAAAGATGAAAACTGCTTCATAAAATTTATGATAAATAATTTAGGCATTTTAAATTTTCTGAAGCACATTCACCACTAATTCTGTTATAAACAAATCTCACGGTCTCTGTGAACATCACTGCCCTTACTTTATACAGAGAGAATCAAGACCAGTCAGTGTGAGAGATTTATCCAGGTTCAGCAGGAAGCCAGTGGCATGGTCAGGATAAGCTCCCTAAGTCTTCCAATTCATTTCTCCTTTATCCTTCTTTCCAGAATTGAACTAACTCCCTTTCACTCAATGCTCTGATGGACCTGGAACTATAAAACCGTGGTGATGAAGCCAGCACGTCTGCTCTTATGCCCTTGTGCAAATGGGTGGCGTTTAGTTCTAAGTGAGTGTAGCACTCCAGCAGAAGTGTCAGAGTCACTGAATATAGGGAATGACTAGGCCCACTATCAACCCTTCCTTCCAAGAGGTTATCAAGTTCCTCAGTTCCTCAGTGTGGTCTACCAGCTCCAAAGAGTGCCCAAAAGATCACTAAGTAAAGGTGTGCCCATCCGAAGAGCAGCAACAGCAATCACGATGTGAGGTCACCAGGCAGGAGGATGCTATCAAGTAAACAGAGATGGGAACAAGAGGTTAAGTGAAGTGGCTATAAATAGAGCCTGGAAAGCATTACAAAATCTCCACTCAGCTCTGAATGAGAAGTGTGTGCAACAGCTGATAAGCGGGCTCTCCTGGCACGCAACGTTCCGAGGGTGTCTGGGTTCCATGAAGCCATACCATCCACAAGCCATGGCCAGAGGCCAACAGAGAGGCGGGAGCAAGGGCCTTAGGAACCGTGCTGATGAGGCGTGTGAGGGACAGCACTACAGCCACCTCCTGGGGCTGCTGGGAGGATGTAACAAGCTAATGCACATCAGGACAGGGTCTGCAAAGACTCTGTCAACATCAGCTGTTTTTCCAGAGTGACATTGACATGTCTATGCAAGTGAACTAACATTTGCCTCCCCAGCAGAGTCATCTGGTGAGAGCGAACTCATGTGACTACCTGCCGCCTCCCTCAGGAAGCCCAGCAGCCTGTCCTGGCATAGCAAGCTCTGCAGAGACCCAGGTTTCCTCTTGCACATTTCCACAACCATGGCCTCTGACCTCCATCTGCCTTCATAGCACTTTGTGTTTTCAGCTTTTTATGCATTCCACAGAAAAGAAAGTGAGGATACAGGAAGGAGGGAAGGGCGAAGGAGAGACTGTTCCTTCTCTCCGGAGGAAACCTGAGACTGGCAGATGGATCTCCTCGGGCCCGTTATCATTCCAATCCAGCATTTGATTTTTCTTCTAAACAGATTCATTCTCCAATGAGAGGTGTGTACGTTTAAATTGAGACATCCAAAAGGTCATTTAGAGCCACTCTGGCCCAATGAGACCAAGCGACCTCTCACCTTTGTATTCTGCCAGGCACACACACTCATAGCCGTTAACCAGGTCCCTGCAGGTGGCGGCGTTCAGGCACGGAGCCGAGAGACACTCGTTATATTCCTCTTCACAGTAGAGGCCGTGGTAACCTGAGGGACAGAGAGAAAGGTCCGCTGTGAAATGCATCCCATTTAAAACCCACACAGGCCAGCCTGCAAGGAAGGTGGACGGAGAGTCACTGGAGCAGACAGACGGCATTTTAGGAGCTGGGTGGCTGGGGGCAAAATTGAAATGTGTATTGGAAGGAAGGCAGTGAAGAAAGAGCCTGTTCTTACCATACTTATTCATGATCCTAAGTGTAAAAGGGGTGATCCCACTTACCCACCGGATGATCTCACCATTCTGTGAGACATGGCGAGACGATGGTTCCACTGTCCAGTGAAATCACTGGATAATGGTTCTTGCGCTGGGGAGGCCTGGTCCCAGAGTGTGTCTGCTGTAGCCACTGGACGCAGTGGGCATGGCAGGATTCATAGAATGGGAGCAGCAAATAGCTCCACCCAAGCATAAAAACCATGCTTTTCCTTTACATAAACTAGAAAAATTTTACTAAAGGAAAAAATGTGTTTTTTTGTTTTTTGTGGGTTTTTTTGCTTTTCAAGTCAGTAAAGAAAATTAGCTCAAAAAGTTTAACTGAAATTCCTGAGGAAATGTGGGTTTGCTTTGGGGGGGGTTGTTGCTTGTTTAATAATAGGATCATATAATTTATAATATTTTAAATTGAACTTAAATTTTTTATTGATTAAAAATATAATTATACGAATGGAAAAAAAAAGAAATCAACAATTTCTTGGTAAAGACAGCTTTTACCCTACCATTTGCAAAACAGGTGTTGATTCTAAAGCACAAGAAGACAACATGCTTTAAGACTCACTCATGAGTGTTACACTGTTTTCAACTTTCAAAAACATGTGTTACTGCCAACTTGCAGGGAAACCAAGCCATTTTTTGTCTGGCCCTGTCCAAACAATGAAAAACATATGAGTGCTTTCACAAATCACCCTGCCTGTGTTAGTTCTGAACTCAGATAAACAGAAAAAAATAAACCCTTGCCCAAGTAAGAATTAGAACTACTAGCTGTCCTCAGCCTTTCTAACTCACAGCCAACTCTAAGGCTCAGAAAGTCCCACTAAAACATGCCAGTGCTATTGAGCTGTTTTGTTTCTTGTGCCCATCACAAAAGTAGGCTATGCTCATATTTGTATCAACAGAGCACTTCTCAAGGATGTTGCTATTCCAGCTGATTTTGAACTACTTTCCAAATTGAGGTTGTGACGATGGCCCCTTTGCAGAGACCTTGACCTACCTAAGACAAATACACCATGATTTTCAACTCTTCAGCCTGACCCCACTATATGTAAATTTAGGGAAATATTTCCTATTACTCTTAATCAGATAATTTCATTTAGATAAGAGGTTCCAACTAGCAGTAATTTTGTCCTGCAGAGGACATTTGGCAATGTTTGGAGATATATTTGGTTGTTGCACCAGGAAGAGAAGGAAAAGGTTGCTACTGGCATCTAGTGGGTAGAGCCAAGAGTACTGCTAAGTAAGCATCCTGCAGTGCCCAAGACAGCCCCACAACAAGACTACCCAGCAGAAATGTCAGTGCAGCCAGGCTGATAAACTCTGCTCTAGACCAGGGGTCAGCAAACTGGCTCACTGGGCAAATGCATCCCAGTCTGTTTTTGTAAATAAAGTTTTATTGGGACACAGCCACACCCACCATTTGCATGTTGTCTACAGCCACTTACACACTGTAACAGCAGACTGGGGAGTTGCAACAGAGACCCTACAGCCTGCAAAGCCTAAATATTTACTCTGTAGCCCTTTACAGAACAAGTTTGATGACTCCTGATCCGGAATAAATAGAAGATCTTTCTTCTTATAAGAATTTTGGTACACAGCTATGATTTAATAAAATTTAAAAAAGAATTCTGGATATTAACACCTTATCAATGTATACAGTTTGCAAATATTTTCTCCCTTTCCATAAGTTGCCTTTTCATTCTTGATTTCACTGAAGAAATCATTTCTAAGACCACTGTTATGAAGTTTTCCCCCTATGTTTTCTTCTAGAAGTTTCATAGTTTCAGGTCTTACATCTATGTATTTAATCCATTTTGAGTTGGTTTTCCTGTATGGTATAAGATAACACAAATGGCCAACTGGTGTACGAACATAACATCACTAACCACCATCACTAAGCAGGGAGATGCCAGCTGAAACTACTGAGAGGTCATGTCATACCTGTTAAATTATAAATACATATATACATATATCAAATGCAGGCAAAGATGTGCAGAAATTGGAACTTTCACACACTGTTGGTGAGAATATAAAATGGTGCACAACTATGGAAACAGTCTAGAGGTTCCTCACAAATTAAAAATAGACCTACCCAAGAATTCAGCAATTGCATTTCTGGGTATTTGTCCAAAAGAATTGAAAACAGGATTCCTAATATCAGCTCTTCCATGTTCGATGAAACATTATCCACAATAGCCAAGAGGTGGAAACAACCCAAATGTCCATCAACTTGTGAACAGATGGAGAATGTGGTACCGACACACAGTGGAATATTATTCAGCCTTAAAAACGAAGGCAATCCTATCATTTGCTACAACGTGGAAGAGCCTGCAGGACATTCTGCCAGGTGAAGCAAGCCGGTCACGGAACAAATACCGCATGATTCTACTTACACGGGGTGTCTAAAATAGACTCATAGAAGCAGAAAGCAGAATAATAGTTGCCCAGGGTCTGCAGGGAGAGGGAAATGGGAAGCCGCTATTCAATGGAATAAAGTTGTCATTGTGCGGGTCGGAATGTTCTAGATACCTGCTGAATGACGGTGTGCATACGGTAAACAATGGTGCACTTAAAAAATTGTTAAGAAGGTAGATCTCACGTTGTGCTTTTTTTTTAAAAAATCACAGTAAATGTATGTATAGAGAGAAAGAGTTAAGTGTCTCCTGGCTTTCTCTCCTAGCTGGAAGACCCTTTCCGAGGTCAGTGTGGAGTAATAATCACCAGTAGCCTCTGTGCCATTGTGTTGCTCTCCTAGCAGATCTTCTTACAATCAACAGAGAAAGATAATATACGACGCTACGTGCATCTTTGACCTCTGGACTGAGATGTTATTTAAATAGGCAAAAATAAAAAGCAGGTTCATGACATCATCTATATATAATTGTTTTCATTTTTGAAAACAGTATCATTAACTTTTTCCACTAGCACCTCAAAAAGCAAACGAGGAAGTTATTTTACAGAGATAATTAAGCTGGTGGTGTTTTTCTTCCTTGGGGGGAAAAAAAGATAAAGGTTTCGTATTCTAAAACTGTTTCTTCAGAGACGGTAACATTTAAATGTCTTTATGGAAATGTCAAGGCACCCTTTACACTGGGTGCCAGGGAACCGAAATCGGACTGTCTGAATAAAAAGGCGTTCCTTCCAACAGAGAAAGCTTCTGTGAAAATGAGGCTGTCACCCCCTGCTGATAATTAATTCGGGCAAACAAATTAGCTCAGGGCAGTATGCCCAGGGTTTGAAAAAAATTAGGCTAGTCCAAAGATTTTTTTTTTTAAATAAAATAAAAGATGAGAAGGCAAGGATCAGAGTGGCCCCTTCCAGGACACTGATTTTATCAGCTGTGCTCGGATCTTTGCACAACCTGCTTCTGAATAATCAGCTCCAATCACTTTACGAACTGACAGAGCCTAACAACCAGACTCTGGGACTGGGAAAGATCAGTGGGAGTTGCTACCATGTTTAGCTGAGACAGTGGACAGTATCATTAACACAGATGCAACCAAAGGAAGAAAGGCTGAGAGGGTGAATACGGGTATAACCTTGGACATGGTTAGCTTGGCCTCACCCTGAGAGGTCCAGTTGCAGCTGGAAACATGGGTGTGTGAATGGGCCAGAAAGAGCCCTTTGGGAAACAGTTGTCTGGAGGTGGTACTGAAGTGTCCATCAAAGAGAATAGAAGGGACCAAGGTCAGATCTGCACAAATGGGCAGGTGCGGAGCAAGGAGCCAGGTCAGGACCCTGGAAGAACCTGGGTGAAGAAGAGAAAAGCCTGAGCTACACAGCGTCACAGAACCTGGGGGAGAACGGGACGCAGGGAAGGCTGGTTTGCGGTGTCAAAGGCTCCAAAGAACGAGAGTGACAATTGGATTAGATGGTCAGGAGATCACTGGAGAACCTCAAAACCATGGCTCTTAATGGGAACTGCCTCTGAGAGGAGATTTTGGAAGTTGGGGGTGGGAGATTCTTACAATTCCTGGAAGGTTCTATGGGAATTTAGTTGGTGGGCGGGAAGCATCTTGCCATGTCCAGGATATTCCTGCACAACGAAGGACGGTCATCATGCTTCACAATTTTGAATTATCCCACTGGGCATTCACGCAGGTGAAAACCCTGTTTAGAACTTTCCAAGACTAAAACCTAACTGCTTTATGCACACAGCTTAGTTTAAACGTATACTGAGTGTTCCTGGAATATACGCCTGGGTACCTCAGGAGAAGACGCCACTAAGAGTTTCTCATCGTTTTGGAAAATCACACATCACAAGACAAACAGGTCTAGTGAAACTTAAGTCACCCATGAAGAGCACTTGTAGCAGGAGAGAAGAAAGAGAGAGAGAAAACCCAAACTCACATATTTAGTTTCCCGACAAGCCTTCACACCAGTTACTCATCACGACGTACCCAGCTGATTTCCATCATAGCATTTACGACTGTCTGAAATCCTATTTTCAGCTCAGTTCTTCACTTGACTGTCATGGCTCTTCCTCCACTAGAATATAAGCCTGGAGGTAGGGGCCGCACCTGCAGCCATCTGTTAATGAAAGCTGCACAAACAGCGATTGTTAAATCAGCACCCAAAATGCTATTAATTAACTCGACACACTTTCAAAACATTCCTGCTGTGTTCCAGGTGCTTCTGGGTTCCAAGTACAAAGCTAAGTAACAGGGTCTCTGTCTGTAAGGTGCTTCCAGTCTGCTAGGAAGAGAGCGGCGTGTGCTCTGTCAGGCCCTTTACAGGTCTTACCTTGTTTAATCCCCGTGAAAACCCAAAGTGATGGGCACAACTAGTTCTGACCTATATAGGAGGAATTAAGAGTCAGGAATAAAGAAATTTTCCCAAGGCCACACTGTGGATCATGGGGGTCCTGTCTACCTTCCCATGTTGCCCCCCAAATGCGTCTCCTAGTGGTTTGCTAAGGCTGCCATAACAAAATGGCATAGCCTGGTTGAGTTAAACAGCAGAAACTGTTTTGTCACAGCTTTGTCATAGTTCTGGATGCTGGAAGTTCAAAATCAAGGCATCAGCAGACTGGTTTCTCTCGAGACCTCTCTCCGCAGCTCGTGGAGGCCGCCTTCTCTCGTCCTTCGCTAGTGTGTTCTCTCCGTGTGACCACTCCCAGTGTGCTTCCTCTTAGGAGGACACCGGGGCTACTGTGCTACAGTCCCACCTTTATGACCTCACTGAACCTTAATCACCTCTTTAAGGCCCTGTCTCCAAAGACCTCCGAGGTTAGAACCTCAACATACGGATATAGGGGGACACAACTGAGTCAGACACCCAGAATCAGAGTTTCCCAGTGGACCGGATCAGTACCATTAGAGCAGTCCTGCGCGGCCCGGGACCGGCAACCCTGCCTTCTCCACACCACCCTCTCCAGTTATTATCATACAAGACAAAAGTCCCGTTTGAGAGTCACTACCCTAGATGTTTTTAATTAGATGAGAACAACTTGAGGAAATTTGAGGACACACTGATTTCAAATTGTTGTTGTGAAGAGTGAGAGTTAAATCATCTGAGAAAAAGGATTTCTGGGCAGTACTGAGGAGGCCGTCTTCCACTGTGGGGCTGATATAGGGCCAGCCCTTGGGGTGACTCTCCAGCAGCGCTATCCCACAGAAGCAGCCAGGCACGGGGCTCATCTAGGACTGGGTCACAGCAGGTGAATGGGATCAAGAGGCGTGAGGAGAGAGGCCTACCCATCTGGGGATTCTCCAGCTACCAAGAGCCCTGTTGAACGTTCTGCCCTTAAGCTGGGAGCCCTCTGTCGAGCCACCCGAGGCTACTTCGGAGAGAGCTGCTACTTCTCCTTTTCAGATGAAGAGACCACAGTCTGGCAGGATTGACCAGCTCAACAAAGCCAAGCTGGAGCCAGGATTCTGTCCCAGGGACAAAGCTGCTCCAGAGCAGGACACCTCACTGCCCCCAGGTGTTAAGAGGCCCTGGAGTCCATCTCCCCAGGGAAAGGCAAGGCCTCCCCTGGCCTTCTCTCTCATCACTGTCTCCAGACAATATCACTTAAATGTCAATGTAAGACCTGCCAGCTCTGTCCCCACAGTGTGTTTACTCAGGGAGCGCCATCCCCCCCTCTTCCAGCCATCCCGTCACCATCACACTCCAAAAAATCCAAAACTGTAAGACTCTGGCGGCGTCGCCAGATGGCTTTCACACTCGGCGCAACAGATTCCCAGCAACACATCATCTCTACAGCCTCTGCAGGGCTGTCTGTGTCCTGCCTGCTCAGAAAGGCCGTGCCAGGCTCAGGACAGCCGGGCGAGGCCGCGCTCCCCACCCAGTGCAGACTGCACTCAAGGCCAGAGGGAATTTAAAGTGTTTTGCATTTGTTTGTTTTTTTTAACACTACCGTCAGGCTGAAGTAAGTGTGGGATGTGGGGAGTAGTTCCTTTAAGGATGTGTTGCAACTCAAAGTATGTTTCCCCTCTTTTCTGTGTAAGTGGGTAAAATGTGAAAACCCGTGACTCCCTGATTCAAGGCTAGGCCAGTTCCCAAGAGATTAAATATTTCACCGCACGCATAGCAGTTAAAGATGTGAACACAGAGAAAGTAATCCTATTGTACGTACTAGCATGATTGTCTGCATGCTTCCAAATTCTGGCTAAACTCGCAGGTGGTCCTAGAGCCCTTGAACGCTGTGTAATATCAGGCAGTGCATTCAAGGGAAACTGTGTGTGTGTGTCTGAGACTCTTTCTTTGCTGATGGGTCCATAATAGAAATTGATTTCAGAATAGAAAAAAATACATAAACAGGCATCCATGTTCATATGAATCCCATTAAGCATTCAGAAGCTCTTGTTCTAAAAGAACCTGCAAATGTTGACAACCAAACAGTCACGTTCCTGCTATACACACCTGATAAAGCAAGAAATAGTGTCCACGACGGCAGCTGTGTAAGTAAACCTGAGAGTTCCTGTGTGTGCAGGGCAATGGCTGCAGACGGCACCCCGGGGCGTTCCTGTGTGTGTACGGGGCGATGGCTGCAGACGGCACTTATTTCTTTTCCTCCTTAATTTTTTATCCTTTTATTGCTCCTGGCACCTTGGCCAGGAGAGAAAATAGATGTAACAAGGCTCACATCAGTCAATATTTCCACTTACAGTGGTTCTTATAAAAATTAAATTGGAAAGACTGAAGATAGATGCCAAATTAAAGTTTTAGACCATAAAACTTCCCTGTCATTTATTTGTGACTGAACCATCTATAAATGTCCACCTCCCTCTCTGGGGTTCTGAAAGGGGGGATGGTGAAGAGCCAGCCCTAGATCCCACTCCAGCTGCTCACACGGTGAGTCTGTTTTCTCTAGTGTCTCAGAGACTCGCTACCTTTAGCAGCCACGTGGGGCAGGCTGGCAACACGGTTGGCCTCAGGTTTGCCTCCTTGATCAACTCATGCTTTAATTCAGCAAATAGATATTAAAAGTCTGCTTTGTGTCAGGCACTGCACTGGTCACTTGGGCTGTATGATGAGTAAAGACAGACAGAATGCCTCTACTGGGGCACTCACAACCGACAGCCATCAATCATCCAAAACCATCCATCACCGGGAAAGTGTGAACTACAAGGAGCCTGGGGCTCCAGCTTGAGGCAGCAGCAGCAGATCTGGCTGGGCCTTGGGAGGGGCACAGTGAGCTGAGAGTGTGCAGAGGAGCAATGAAGAAAGAGGAGCAGCAAAAGCAAAAGACCCCGGTAAGGGGAGCACAGCACTGGGCTCGTTCTGGAGAAGGGTCGGGCTCCTGCAGGGCAGGCAGGGAAGGAACAAGAGCAGGCAGGTGCCAGGCCTGCTGGGGCCTCTACTGGAGGTGGGGGAGAGGGGGAAGCAGGTTTGTATTTCAGAAAAGTCACTCCTGATCACCTTTTGGAGAACCGGGGCAAGACCTGCAAGAACCAGCATGGAGAAACTGGTGATGATGCTACTCCGGTTGTCCAGGGAAGTCACGGCTGGGATGCTGGTGGCGGCAGGGCCAGCTGGAGTATGCATCTCAATAGCCCTTCACGAAGCAACACAAATACTTGGTAATGAACAGGACATGAAGGACAAGAAGGAGGGAGAGGTGGGGGCTGAGAAAAGATATTGCAATTGCTTTTTAGAGGAATGAGGAATTGACATTTATTGAGTTTCCTTCTGTGGGCCAATTTTTCTTCTAGGCACTTTTAAATATTAATACAACAGAATTTCATGAGTAGGATGGGGCTAAGACTAGGGAGATAGAGTGGAAAGAGGTGTGGAATCACATTCTAAAAGAAGGAGACCTGAACTGAACAAAAGGAATAGAAAGCTTATCCCAGGACAAGAGATGTGATTTGGAAAAAAAAAAAAAAATCAGTTTACTTTAATGAGTATTTGCTGAATTCTGACTATATTGCCAAGCACTAGAGGTCAGTTGTGCCATAGTTAAAAAAGAAAGGTTCTATGTAAGAAGACACAGGGGGTCAGAGGTAGAGGGAAAGGGGAAAGAAAGGGACAGCAGAGAGCAGAGCACAGGAGGAGAAGAGGAAGAGAGAGGCCGAGAGGCGGAGGTATCAAGATGGAAACAGAAACAGAACACAAACAAACAAAAGACAGAAGGAGAGAAAACCCCGACAGACAGAGGAAGAGAAATCGGTGTAGAACAGGACAGAATTTACAATGCACAGAGACGGAGGCCCTGCCAGGAATGCTGTGGGTTCCCTGCAAAGCCACAGCCCTGCTTGTGTGATGACCCTGGGCCCTGCTCTTGGAAGGTCACAGAGATGGGAGAATTGAGGGGATTACAATCTGATAGTTTAAGAGACTGCAGGAGTCTTGCTCCCCAAGTTACCTGTTCTGAAAATAAAATGTATTTGACACCATTTTTTCATTAAACACCTTCTGTAGCCCAGTATCGATAGCATGTCTAGGTGGGCAGTTCTGGACCAGCAGGTGTGCGGCTGCAGCCCATGCCAGCGTGTCACATCTTCCTTCAAGGTGACTCATGGGTCCTGGTGGCAACAAAGGGCACCTATAAAGGAGGGTGGCCTGCTCCTCCCTCCGGGAAACATGCAGTTGGCACCGCACATGAGGTGCTGATGCCAAGAAAGCACCTAACACACCCCAGGCACGTCGTGAGTGCCTAATAGATACGTGTCGTATTTAGTCTAAGACTTCGGGCTTAGTTCATGTTTGCATGTGGTTGCCAGGCCTGCAGTGCAAAATGAACTAAAAAGACCATGTGGGGGCCAAACTTCACAACAGGTGCCTGCCTCACATACTCAGCAAAGGCCCTGAGCACATGGCCATGAAGAACACCACTGCTCACAGCTAGGCTCCACGTGGGCAGTGACGCCCACTTACTGGAGAAACACAAACGGCACCAGCCCAGCCTGTCCACAGGGCTGCTTGATTAGCCCAGATTTCACCAGCCAGAGGCTAATTCAACAACAAAATCATCTTCTTATGCTCGGCTTTTTATAAACCTACCCCTTTTCCTTTCCATAGCCTCATCCCATGACTAACCTATGGGCTGGATCTGGACCCCCGATTGCCAGTAAAACTTTGAGTGATCAGGATATGGTCCTGAAATCCACATCTTTTTTATTAACAACAATCTGTTCTCCTCTTGATTCTTTAGCTTGCAGGTTGACAAACGTAGAAGACATCTGATCAAATTGGGTGAATTGAATTTGCTAGAAAAAAATGCAGTCAGAAGGCAGAATAACCTTTGCATACATAAATATACAAGTTTCTTTTCTTCTCAAGTATTTGTCTTGTCCAAATATGAATAAAAATGCCTGGGGAAATATTTTCCAAAGTTGACGATGGTTTTGTTAAGGGGTTATTTTATAAATTTAAATATGCATAGTCATGTTTTCTAATTCATCACAATGGAAATACATTATTTGTATGATACAAAGGGATAATGTCATCTGTTCTGCACGGGTCTTTCATTTTAGTATCACTCCTCCACACTCATGTTGCTGATTATGAAGGAAATGACCATCATCCTCTCTAACATCTGAGCAGTAAGAGAACAAGTAAAATTAGAAAATCTTCCATTTAAGGATTTTCTTAGGGGGATGGGGCGATGAGGGCAATTCTTATAGTCTATAAAGGGAAAAGGCCAGTCTTATGAAAGGACACTTTTTAAGACACAAAAGACAGCTATCAGAATAAGATGTAGAACTAACAGAGAAAGTAATTTTTTAAAAGAAGGATACCTTTAACAAACAGAATAGATCTCTGAAGATGTTAAATATCCCGACGCTTCTCTAGATTACGAGTATACATTTTAATTAATCTATATTAGAAAGAAAAACTTCTTAAATACATTGTAGAAAAGCAAACAATCACTATTATAAGTTACATCCTTGCAAATAGATTCTCTTTCAAAAAACCATTTAAGAACAAACCAAAGATTCCATTGTAGATGACAGCTGAATTGTGACTATTGATGCTTATGAAGTCAAGAGAACTCAACAGTGAACCTGCTTTAACAAACACTCAAATGTTTAAAGGCATTTGACCATCAACTTCTCCATCACCTTGGGAATTTTTCTGTGTTGATCTAAAAATTTCTGAAAATCTTCTCTTGGAATTGCCTTTGGAAGTAGGCTACAAACTAGTCACATGAAAAAAAATCAATCTCTTCATAATTTTTTAGCCTTGTCTTGTGTCTTTTTTTCATGTTGCTTTTGGCCACTAGAGGGTAGATTCTCCTTATGATCTATACCAGCTATAAGGAAAAAAAGGTAACTCCGGAGTTTAACAAAAGAGGAACTACAAAAATATCCATTACAAAAGAAAATACATGGTTCAGAGGGATGAAAATCAATCTGCCGGATTATGCATACAGAAGAAATACTGTTCCCTTGAATAACAAAACTTAACATTCAAACATTTCTTTACAATTTACAAACCAACCAACACATCCTCCAAACATACTGTATCTATGGTTTGTCCATTATTAAGTGGCCTACTTCTCTTACCAGTTTGCTATAAAAATTATTTTTTACATGTAAATGCTTATAATACCATGATTAAAGCACCGAGATTAAACATTAATGATAAAATGGTATTTCAGAACTTGATGTCAAAGATCATTGTGTTATGTGTTTACATATAAACAACAGGCAAAGCATTGTTATGAAATAATCCTGCACCCTCAATTAATTATCTAGCATGTTTTTCAACACATAAAGTGGCTTGGTTTATAACTGAGGTAAGGAGGAGGATAAGAGATTTGGAAAATAAAAGGTAGGCTCAAACCCTCCCACTCCAGATATTTTTCCTTATGAAATGTACCAAGATTGGATACTGGGTCCACCATAGGCAGAAAATGAGTAGTGGGCAAAATCAAATACTAAGGCTCCATCACAGAGCTTTGGAGAGAAAATAAAAGCCAGAGGACTATTTTCATACAAGTATGTGTGTTAACAAAGAGAAATTTTAAAAGGTGAGAAAGTACAGAAAGGTTTTTAAAATATATAATCCCTCTTATTTCACAACTGATTAAATCTGGTTTCAGCTGACCTCTTGTTTACATTATTTGAGGTGTCTGCATTCATCACACTGTATCAGTGACTCTCAGAGTGTGGTCCCCCGACCAGCAGCATCAACATACCCTGGGAACTTGTCGGAAATGCAAGTTCTGAGGCCCCAGCTAAGATGTGCTGCTTCAGAAACTCTGAAGGTGTAGCCCAGATCTCTGTGATTCAACAAGCCCTCTCTGTGTGTCTGATGCGCTCTCACGTTTGAGAACAGTAAGCTACAGAACAGCAAAGTAAACACTATCTCCCACAATTTTTGACTCCCCAAATTGCAGAGAAATGGTAGGGGTTGTCTGTGGTTGAGTGCCATACGTTATGGTCATGTATTTTAATAGCCATGGCTTCACCTGTGTGACAAACCTTAAGACATACGGTCAGAACATACAGCAGTCACTCCCAACAGTGAAAGGCGCCATTGAACAATCTACAGTCCAGAGACACCTGGCCTGAGGGAAACGACACTCCTCTCAAGACTTACTGAAGGGAAGAAAGTAATAAAAAAGAATTCTAAACAGACAGCAAATGCTGAATTTGAAAAGGAAGGGCAATACGAAGGAAGGTGATAAGGATACGGAGGTTGGCGCCCATTTTATAATTGCTCACTGTGTGACTGGAGTCTCATGTTCCCACTCAGAGGGAGAAGCAGCAGGCTCAAATTCAGATTCGTGAGCACAATTTTTCAAACATCTCTGCTCCAGCTTCTTTGACTTGGAGGGAACAACATTTTGGCCGAAAGGAATGGCAGAAAATGAAAGACAGTCTAAGGTGATAATGTTTATCAAAACATGGTCTGACCAAGTGGTACTATTTCTGGTAGAATTAAAGATATGTGGTTTGTGTATTTGTGTGATAGAAAAAGAAAACATTGTGGTTGAGATTATGCCAGAAAATTTTGGTACATGGAATCCACAATGTAAACCATGATTTTTTGGGGGGAGGGGTATATTCAACTCTCATATCCCCAGCAGAACTCACAGGCACAACGCAGATGTGCAGTCTTCTGCTTATCAGTTATTGCCATGCTCAAGCCGATAAGCCGAATCCCCAAAATTGTAATACACCAAGGAAATTTCTCATAGTCACTCACAGTTCTACAAACACAACCTCCCTCTTGGCCATCATCTCTAAGAGCTGTAAACTCCCAAGGGCTAAAGCTGACTCTTACTGTACAGTTAGGACTTCAGCTAGTGAACTTCATGGAGAAACTTAACCACCAGCGCTGGGGCTGTGTTACAGAGAAAACTGCAAAACATAAATAAACTGGATTTGCAACTCAATTATGTTAATAAATGTCAGGTTGTGTTCCAACTACCTCTACTGAATTTAGGATGCCAAAAACAAAGCATTTGCTCACTTACGAGGATATAAAGCAATAAAAATCAAAAGTCTATTTTTATTTGGTGATGTAAGATTCTACAAGTGTTTCTCTTGAGGTTGATTTCTAGTTTTGTTCCACTATTGTCTGAGAAGAGATATAATATGACTTCTAGCGTTTGGAATTTGTTGAGGTTTTGTGGCCTAAGATGAGATCAGTCTTGGAGAATAGCCCACGTGCTGATAAAGAGAAGGTATAGTCAGTGGTTTGGGGTAAAATGTCCTGTAAATGTCCCGTAGGCCACTTGCACAGCTGACTTTCCAGCTGACCACAAAGTCATGAGTAAGAACATGGAGCAGAAAAGAGACAGCCCATCTAAGCCCTGCCCAAATTATCAACCCACAGAATCTTAATAAGATACAATTTTTTAAAAAAGTGGTTTCTTACACAGCAATAACTAACTAATATAAAAGTTTTATTAGCAGGGACAATGCCTAATTTAAAGGAATAAAATCACAGAGGTAAACTTTTAGGTAATAGAGACATGTTAATAAAGTTATTTTGTGGGGTAATAGATAAAGGAGAGTCTTCCTCACATCATACCGACAGGCACTAGAAACCCCTTAGTTCAGATCCACTTTTGGTTGGGCTTATCTAACTTAAAAGCAATACCTTCCTAACGAATTAGACCTGAGACCTTTACTCTGATCTGCACCATCAGAAACCATCTGGAAGCACAGAAATGAAGCATGATCCTGTAATCATCAACAGATCATTAAGACTTTAGTCCAACCAGCCAAGGATATCTCTAGGCAACTCCTATAAAGCCAAGTGGGATTTTGAATGGAGCGTTGTGGCATTGCCTAAGGAAGCACTTGGGTGAGACAGACTAGGACATGCTGCTCTATAAAATCAGAATCTGCTTTGAGCTAACAATATGCTGAGATTAGGAAAAAAAAAGAGGTTACATATCAATCTGCTTCAGGCAAACGTAAAAGCTCTGAATCTTCATTAAAAGTTAAGCAATTCTACAAAAGCACTCAGTGAATGCAGCAACTCTCACAGCGTGCTTTCAAATTGAAAATTAATGGGCATGATAGAAAACCAATGGAAGAAATACAGGGCATTGTTCTCGGATTTTTGTAGAAAACCAAATAAATAAAGAATTTAAAAGCACACTGAAAGCTAGAAGGCAAGAAGAAAGTAGGACACGCACACAAATCTCCTGATTGGTCGTCTAATTGGGGCTCAGGATGCAGGCTCCCAATGCCTCTCAGACATCACCTATAATGGCTCATTGTTACAAGCTTTCCAATCCTGGGGCTGTGAGGCTGGGCAGATCCTCCATGGTTGACACTGATGACAAATCATTTCTACTGAGCCAACTCTGGGGGAGGAAGGACATCAAAGCTATGTCAAAGCAGCCAAGTGAAAAAAACAAAAGTCAAATGTGCAAAGGAAAGAACATCTCAGAAACTCTGATGTTACCAGAGTCAGGTAAAAAGAAAGAACATCAAAGGAGTCCACGGTGTACAACAATCAATACAGGAAGCTTTCAGAGAGCGAGGAGGGAAGAAAACTTGCTAGTTGTCGCTGCGACCCCAGAAGTGAGAAGCACTAATCTAGAGAAACCCCCTGAACTGAAGGGTGGCGCAGCTGTCAAGGAGTGACGTCTGCGTTTCTGTCTTTTAGTCACAGGAAGAATGGTGTCATTAATTAGATACCTCCAGCAGACATCAGGGCAAATGAAATCACAAGCCTTAGTCACAAGAAACCCTCAGCATCAGTTTCAAAGCAGCAGATTTACGGGTCTTCAGATTGAAGCGAAGATGGAACAAGGCCCCACATACCCACAAGTGGCTCAACTCCTTGGAAATTTGAGTTGCATGTGTCTGTGCTGCAAAGTGAGAAACTACTTTTGGTTAAAAGTCACTCACTGAACCACAGTCACAGCCAATTTTCCAGCCAGGCTTTGAGGTGTCCATGTAGCGTCCCATCCCAGCAGCAGGGCTGAGCACGGGAGCCTACAAACATATTCTTGTGAGTGGCTTGAATATAAATGAGGGCCCAGGTTCAGACCTACTTTTGAGGGGTCCACAACCTGGCTTCTGAGAATTCTAGCTGGTGGATTGACAGCCAGGAATTTAGCGTTAGGCAAATCTAGGCTAAAACCAAGGTTAAAAGGTCACCTCTACCTCCTGTAGTTTGGACTGTCCTTGTCTCAGTCACCTGATCCTTAAATAAAAGCATAAGAATACTCTAAGTAAGAGAAAAAACATGTGTCAGGTGTTAGGCTCACAGTCTCCATGCAGCAGGTTGTCATAGATGGAAGCTGCTCCAGGCAAAGCCAGTCTGAGTAAAAGCATTCCCTGGGTCAGGAGAGCCAAATCAAGGAGGCTGATGGATCCCACTTTAACGTGTCACCTTGAAGCGGCTGCTAAGACAACTGGGGCTTTGAAAATCTGGTTACATGTTTCATTTTTCAGTCACTTATTTGCCCTTGTTGAGTTAACATTATCATTTGGCCCCACCTTTTATTTCCTCTGAACTAACAGAGGCTCCAGATCCCATTTACCTGGGTGCAAATCCCAGCTTCATCCTTAACCAGCTCTATAGTCTCTCACAGAGAAATAGCCACAACCACCAAGTCTCTAAGGACTGTGGGGGTTCCAGGGGCCAATGTGGCACCAGAGCTTTGCTCAGCACCTGGCCCTTAAATATTCATCACTACAGGCACCAAAAGCAATTAGTGGAGGCAGCAAGCACTTCAGAAGTTGGACAGGCACCCATTTTCAAGCATGCCCACTATTGCCAAGAAAACTGAGCCCACCCCAGGCCAACTCCAATCTTGAACATTATAGGAAAAGAATCAGAGCGCAGATTTAATACTTTCTTCAGTGGTGTCTCCTACAATAAAGAATATCTGGCATTTCTACCACTGCTCCATCATTTCACAGGTTTCAAAGTGGATGGCTGTATATATATCACCTCATCTGAGTTGCACAAGCCATTGTGTTTATCCCTTAGAGAAGAGAGAAGTAAGGCTGATAAAGGGCAGCTAACTGCACGGCTGTCTCGGGGCAATGCTGGGTCTTAAATTCAGCTCTCCTCAAGTCTAAACTCATGCCCCTTCTTTCACATCAAGGAAGAACAGTGAGGCATACAGGATTTCTGTTCTAAATTCCAGTTCCCAGACATTCTCAGCAGCCAAAATAATGTTAGCAATTGGATCATAATAATTTCCAACCACAAAACAAGAGTCAATGGCTTCGTTACAAAAATACTTCTCAGGTAAGTCCCCATCTGACCGCCAGGGCCACGAGCTTGACAAGACTGTTCTGAAACGATGTGCTGGCAGGGCTTCAAGTAGAGCTGTCCTCAGACGCCCGTGGGTTGGTGACACAAACTGTTATCAGCTGCCATTTACAACTTTCGTTCCAGGTAAGATGATGCAAAATGGTTTTTGCTGTTGTCACATACTATGCCAATTCCTATTTTTGGAAGGTGAATCTCACACCTTTTCAACAGTAGTTCAGCCAAGAGTGAGCTCTAAATGTTTTGAACACAGAGGGGAAGTCAGGGTGCAGTGAGAGAAGAAACTCCTTATAAAGGCCAGTTGATTAACACTCTCATACACATGGATTAGCCTTTTAAAGGGAGGTGGAAAAGCAGTGTCATGAACAGATTTTTAACATCGGGAATCTCATAAAAATTCCATATGCTCTGAGTGGTGCCTATGGCTCAGTGACTAGGGCACCAGCCCCATATACTGAGGGTGGCGGGTTAGAACCCAGCCCAGCCAAACTGCAACAACAATAGCCAGGTGTTGTGGTGGGCACCTATAGTCCCAGCTACTCAGAAGGCTGAGGCAAGAGAATCTCCTAAGCCCAAGAGCTGGAGGTTGCTGTGAGCTGTGATTTCATGGCACTCTACCAAGGGTGACAAAGTGAGACTCTGTCTCCAAAAAAAATTCCATATGCTCCCCCAGCCAATGCCCTTGACTCATTAGCAGTATCCTTCCTCCCCTTGTATTAAGCCCTTGGGTCACTAGCCTAAAGAAGGCAAATATCACAAATTCTACCTGAATGCCCCCAAAACTTATCAAACAAAGTGGAAATGAAGAATGGCTTTGTGGCAGTTCTGAAGCACTCTCAGGACAGGCACCTCAGTGTCCTGGAATCCAGACAAACCTGACTCAGCTCATCATACTCTGGGCAGCACCCCCCACAGTCCCTCCCCTAACTCCCATGGCAGCACCCATGCCCAAGAACTGGCTCAGTGGCAGCTCCTCCACTCCCTCCTACTGTTGGCTTCCAGCTCCCACCTTGAAGCAAGAACTCTCCAATTCTCCCCTTAATTTTTCTCCTTCCTCTTTACCCTCACTCATCAGGATATTTCCACAGCTTTCTCTGGCACCCATCCCACAGGGATGCTACGTATTTCCCTGCTTTCAGCTCCATTCCCGCATTCTAGCTCCACATAACAACAGGCATAGCCATCTTTCTTGGACCCAAGATCCTAATGAATTTCCTTTGGCAAATTTCTTTTTTTTCTCTGAATTACCCAAATCAAAGCCTTATGGGTCCTTGGACTCCAGTCTTACCCTTGTTCCCTACATTCAAGTGACAACCAAACCCTGATGATTCTACTCCTCAAATGAATGTTCAATCCATCCTTTCTGTACACGTTTGAGCCCAGCTTCCACTTGCTAGATCTCCCTAGATCTTTTAGACTCTTCTTGACTATGACCAAATAGGGCTGGGCATGGTGGCTCACACCTGTAATCTTAGGGCTCTGGGAGGTGAGTGCATTGGTAGAACTCAGGACTTTGAGACTAGAGTTGAGTCTGAGCAAGAGAGAGACCCCATGTCTAAATAATAGCCAGGCATTGTGGTAGGCACCTGTAGTCCCAGCTACTTGGGAGGCTGAGGCAGGAGGATCACCGGAGCCCAAGAGTTTGAGGCTGCTGTGAGCTGTGATGCCACAGGACTCTACCCAGGGTGACAAACTGAGACTCTGTCTCAATAAATAAACAAATTAAATGACACCAAATACTATGAAAATAGTCTGTCTGAAGCACACAGCAGTTCCCATACACCTACTAATGTGAAATGTCCCCAGGACTCCATTGTCCAAACTCCTTAGGATCCTCATCCTCCCCCAGTCTGCCCCATGTGCATGCTCAGCCGTAAGTATCTATGACCACATCTGATGGCTTTTCCTCCTGCAACCAGCTGGATCTACTCTTTTCTGAATTCCCCTCACCCAAACTTCCAGTGCCCTACAAGCAGGCATCCTGAAACTACAGCCTATGGGCCACATGCGGCCCACCTAGGACATTTATACAGTCCACCCGGTGTTTTTGCCACCACTGCCTGTCCTGCTTAGCAGATGACTTGTCCCAGGGCCTGAAGTCTGGCCCTCCAATGGTCTGAGGGACGGTGAACTGGCCCCTGTTTAAAAAGTGTGAGGACCCCTGCCCTACAGTATTTTAATGTCCAACTCATTAGAATTTCTGACTGAACTATTGGTAATATAAAAATCCAATCTCTTGCCATCCTTAATATTTTGAGCATTTGAATTAATTTAAGTTCTGTCGATGCATTCCAACCAAGGGCCACCAGGAATGCACTGTAGCTGAAGTTGGGTTTGTTACTCATCACAGTAAGGAAGTGTACATACAATAGGGAACCATGGAGTATCTCCGAAAGAAGGTGCTGGATAGGATTTATTAAAGGATTTGACCTCTGGTTGGGTTATTTGGGGAGGATTCACTCTATAGAAGAAGTTGGATCCTGTCAGATAGCAGAAGCAATTCCATGCTTAGGGACCCATGGGCAGGCTAGTGCAAAGCTAAGCTGTTACTGGCAAAAAAGCAGCTGCCACTTTATGTTTTTGACACTAAGAACCAAGAAAAAAGGGAATATTTGCTATTTTGTGGGTTGCATGGTGACCTTGTTTTTGTCTCACACAAAACCATAAAGTGGTTTTGCTTTGTCTTGCTTTATCATGGCCTCAGGGTAATTGCATCTAATATCAGTCTTCTGTGGGATTGTTTATGTCCTTACATCTAGCAGAAGACACCATGGCCCAGCTGTGACCACCAGGTCAGCTCCTCACAACTTCACATTGCCAAAGCTCCTGATGTGTCATCATGATGTCAATGTAGCTTTAAAACTTCTCTTATGCACATTATGAAATGTACACTGACTGATGTGTGTTTCCAACAGACTATTCTCATAGTTTTTGGTGTACGTTATAGTCAAGAAGAGTCTAAAAGATGGAAGATCTAGCAAGTGGAAGTGAGGGCTTGAATTTGATGGTGAAAAGATAGATCGAATATTTATCTGAGGAGGAGAATCACCAGAGTTCAGTTGCCAGTTGAATGTAGAGAACAAAGGCAAGAATAGAGTCCCACCATCCCTGAGGCTTTAATTTGGGTAATTCAGAGAAAAAAGACATGTGTAGATGCAGCCAGGTAACAATATTTCAGCTGGGATGAATTATCCCAGATAGAGATAACTGATATGATATTTTAGAATACAAAAAGAGGAAGGGTATGATAAGAGGATTAGGATCTGGGGAAAGGGGACAATATATTTAATACAATCTACAACCCTCAATCTACAACTCTCATATCAACTCTATTGATATGCAGATCAACCTCCAAAAGCATATTAAACACAAGAACATCTTCATCCTAGTGAACCAGATAAATTTTTCTGGTTAATAAAAGATGAAAGTTATCCACCGTACTTATCCAAAAATCTAAATGCATTTAAAAGCATTCATCAGTGAGCTAAATGCCTTCCTATCTTTGTAAGTGAACTTAATTTCTTTATTGCTGTTCAACCGCTATTAAAATCCTGACCACTAAGTCCTATCTTGGATTCTGTTTTAAAAGGCAGATATTGTCAGGGTACTGATATTGCCAGGTCTGAGTTTAGCAAAAAGACGCAATTCTAGCTGTATGTTGGGGGCCATACAGACCAGAAATGCAGCTCATATGCAAGGCATATAAAGAAAATAGGAAAAAAATAGTACATAAAATTGCTATAAAAATGATTTCCCAGGCAGCGCCTGTGGCTCAGAGGAGTAGGGTGCTGGCCCCATAGTACCAGAGGTGGTGGGTTCAAACCCAGCCCTGGCCAAAACAACTGCAAAAATAAATACTTAAATAAATAAATAAATAAATAAATAATTTCCCTTCCAAAAAATCTCATTTGGAAATGTCTACAATTCTTTCATTTTATAGTTGAGTATATATTTGGATAATCTAACTGAGTTACCAGCTTTTCGGTGGAGAAGAATCAGCAGAGGAACTTGGTAGGCAATTCTCCCCTATCTAGTCTTGGGATCCCAACTGCCATAGAATTGTCAAATGTCTAAAACATTCATAACATAATAACTAATACAGGTGGTCCACTGGTTACCAAGGAGACAAGTTCTGTAGGTTGGTTCTTAAGTTAAATTTGTATATAAGTTGGAAAAGGTACATTTACTCATTACCTGCAATAACCTATGATCATAAATGTGACTTATACATAAATCAGATGTTTGTAACTTGGGGAATGCCTGTATACATATTTCCATGTAAAAATCCTCTAAGACCCCATACCTTTAATACCTTTAATAATAACATTTAAAGGGGCAGAGGCAAGATGGGTAACTGGAGCCAGCTTTCCACAGAGGCTCCCATCTAGAAGGAGAATTAAAGGACAGAAGTTTAGCAAGTAAGCTTATGGTTTGGAGCTGAGCCATGAGAGAAGGTTGAAGAATACACATCAACCCTGCTGAGGCGAGCTGCAACCCCCAAGGAAAAAAACAATAGGTACAAAATCCATCACCAAGTGGACAGGAGCACCCTTCCCCCATGAGAACAGCTTGTAGTATACTCTATACAAATAAGTGAGCAGAGTTCAGATCCCCTCCTATTTTATCCCACAGGAGAGACCCTCTAAAAACTAGAACTCCTTCCCTACAGAGAACTTATGATTGTGCCATGGCACTCTTCTGCCAGGCATAAAACTGTATATATTTTCTACCTGAAATTCTGAACTCACAGCACTCCCCTCCACTCTCACCCCAAGGTCTGGAAGCCTGTCCCCCATGAAGTCCAAATTCTTGAACATTTTCTCAAGAGGTGTGGACAGGATGTGGGCTGTTGCTGGTCTGTACTGATTCTGCAGATGGGAGTAAGGAGAAGATGGTAAACTGAGAGAACCATATAGGAGAGGGAGAGGTGGTGCCCTGCAGCACAGAGCAGCAGCAGCAGCAGCAGCGGGAACAATAGGGCTCACACCCCTGGGGATATTTTGGAGGGACACTCCCTGTCTCTCTGGGCAACCAGAGGAAGCTGAGCATCTCTGGTGGCAGCCACTGGTGGAACAGATCTAGGACTGAAACTCAGGCCCCTGTGAGTAAAGGGTATGCCTGAGGCGGTACTTGCCTGGGTGGGGCATGGTGGGGTTGCATGGAGATAGCATACTCCCAGCACAGGGCTGAGCCAGAAGGACTGCTTTAGTGAGCCTAAGAAGCACCCAGCCCTCAAGGGATCATAGTTCAGACCAAAGGCAGATGGGCAGAGGCTGGAATATAAAGCTGATTATGAGTTCTAACCACATCTGCCCCAACACAGACTGCAGCCAAGACACTCATGCCACCTCTGGGCAGTGACACAGACCGGGGCTGAGTCACAGTTTCTGTGAACCCAAACAGCATCTGATGCACAGGAGAATATAGCAGGGACAGAAAAAAATTCTGCAAAATTGTTCTGTTCTGTCAGCAACATCAATCAGGGGCAGGGTTGGAACTCAGTGAACCATCCCAGTGTCAATTAAGAACCCGAGGTTGTCAGACCTCTCTTCCTCCTGTCAGATAGTGGCAGAGAGCAGCAGCCTGGCCAAGGAGACATAGATCTCCCAGTGACTCAGCCAGGCACAAACCCTTGGAACATCTGTTCATTGGACAGAACTAGGTCACAGCCCTGTGGGGTTACCAGTGACTGAGTGTGACAGGGGTTTAAGGTGGGGAAGGAGGCATCAACCTTCCAAGACTAATTCATTTGCTGGGTGAATCCTTCTGACCTCAAAGAGCACTGAAGTGAGTCATACTTGAGCTGCCAGCAGATCCCTGCTATCTAGTTACTAGAGACCTTTTGAGCTCTCCCACCAGAGACTGGTGCTGACTGGGACAATTGATTTGGAACTCTTGAACTAGGCCAATCACCTGAGAACTATCCAAAGTGGTACCCTGGGCGTATGGTTGTGAGAAGGTTTGATTTTCCTTTTCTAGTTGTTGCCCATGGGGGCCAGGGTGACTTAATTGCTGGTATTTCTCCACAGCTGAGACTTCAACCCAGAGTAACTGATTCACTAGGGTAGGACAGAGACCAGCTGAAAATAAGACAGAGCCACTTAGCCCCACCATACCAAGCAGGTCCCTTGTTTCTCAGGTCATAGCACTGTATGGGTCCTTTGCAAAGCTCTAGGGGAAAAGATACAGACACCAGTCCCAGCTCTTGGGCAAAGGGCTGGTTAATCACTACTCCAGGTTCCCCCGACCCACCTTCACCTTATGTGCTCATCTAGCAAAATGGTGTAAAACAATCATGGGGCAGAATCCGCAGAAAAACTCCTGTAACATGAATAACCAGAGTAGATCAACTCCTCCCAAAAATGACATGGCAGACACAACTGAAGATTGCATTCATAAACAGATGGCTGAGATGTCAGAAATAGAATTCAGAATTTGGATTGCAAATAAGATTAATAGAATGGACGTAAAGGTGGAATTAGAAATTCAAGGTGCATTTCAAAAGTTGTCTCAAGAACTCAATGAATTCAAAGACAAAATCACCAAAGATTTTGACACATTGAGACAAGAATTTTCAGCTCTCAAAGATATGATAAATACAGTAGAATCCCTCAGTAACAGAATGGAGCAAGCAGAAGAAAGAATTTCTGACATTGAAGACAAAGTTTTTGAATGCTCCAAAACACTCAAAGAGAAAGAAAAGTGGAGAGCAAAAATGGATCATTCTCTCAGAGAGCTCTGGGATAATTCAAAGAAAACTAATATTTGCCTTATAGGAATTCCTAAAGGTAGTGAGGTGGCTTTGAAAGGCACAGAGACTCTTCTTCATGAGATAATGAAGGAGAACTTTCCAGATATGCCAACAGATTCTGAAATTCAGCTATCAGACAGTTTCAGAACCCCAGGATGACTCAAACCAAATAAGACATCTCTGGGACACATTATAATTAACTTCCCCAAAGTAAAAATGAAGGAGAAAATTCTGCAAGCAGCCAGACATAAGAAAACCACAACCTACAAGGGGAAGAATATTAGAATCACTGCAGATCTTTCTTCTGAAACCTTTCAAGCTAGAAGAGGGTGGTCATCGAGTTTTAATCTCCTAAAACAAAATAACTTTCAACCCAGGAACCTGTATCCAGCTAAACTGAGTTTCATTTATGATGGAGAAATTAAATACTTTAATGACATTCACATGTTGAAGAAATTTGCCATAACTAAACCAGTTCTCCAGGATATTCTTAGACCTAACCTCCATAATGACCAGCATAATCCTCCAACACAAAAATAAACTCACTCAGAAACTTTTGATCAAATTCCAACTTTCACAGTGGCAAAAGGATTAAAAATGTCCACTGGACTTTGGAAAAACTTAATACCCAAAATTCTACCAGGCTTATCAATATTCACTTAAATTGTCCTCTAAAAAGGCACAGGTTGGCTGACTGGATACAAAACCTCAGGCCAGATAACTGCTACATATAAGAATCTCATTTTACCTTAAAAGATTAATATAGACTCAGGATGAAGTTATGATCATCTATATTTCAAGCAAATGGAAATCAGAAAAAAGCAGGTGTTCCAATTTTATTTGCAGATACAATAGGCTTTAAACCAACAAAAAAATGAAAGATAAGGATGGTCACTTCATATTTTTTAAGGTAACACTGAACATGATGAGATTTCAATTATTAACATTTATGCACCCAACCAGAATTCACCTCAATTTATAAGAGAGACTCTAACAGACATGAGCAACTTGATTTCCTCCAGCACCCTAATAGTCAGAGGTTTTAACAATCCTTTGGCAGTGTTGGATAGACCCTCCAAAAAGAAGCTAAGCAAAAAAATTTTAGACTTAAACTTAACCACCTCAAAATTGGATTTAACAGACATCCACAGAACATTTCATCCTAACAACACTAAATTCACATTCTTCTCATAAGCCCATGGAACATCCTCTAAAATTGATCACATCTTAGGTCACAAGTCTAACCTCAGCAAATTTAAAAGAATAGAAATTATTCCTTGCATCTTCTTGGAACATCATGGAATAAAAGTTGAACTCAGTCACAACAGGAATCTGCATACTCATACAAAAACATGGAAACTAAATAACCTTATACTGAATAATAGCTGAGTCATAGATGAGATTTAAAAGGAAATTACCAAATTTTTGGAACAAAACGACAATGAAGACACAAATTATCAGAACCGCTGCCATACCACAAAGGCAGTCCTAAGAGGAAAATTTATAGCATCGCAAGCCTTCCTCAAGAGAATGACAAGAAAGGAAGTTAACAACTTCATGGGGCATTTCAAACAACTGGAAGAAGAAGAACATTCCAATCCCAAACTCAGCAGAAGAAAAGAAATAACCACAATTAGAGCAGAATTAAATGAAATTGAAAACAAAAGGATTATACAACAGATCAACCAATCAAGAAGTTGGTTTTTTGAAAAGGTCAATAAAATAGATAAACCTTTGGCTAACCTAACCAAGAAAAAAAGAGTAAATCTCCAATTTCATCAATCAGATATGGTAAAGACAAAATAACAACAGACTCCTCAGAAATTCAAAAAAATCCTTAATGAATATTACAAGAAACTCTATTCTCAGAAATACAAAAATCTGAAGGAAATAGACCAATACTTGGAAGCATGACACCTTCCTAGACTTAGCCAGAATGAAGTGGAAATGTTGAACAGGCCTATATCAAGCTCTGAAATAGCAACAACTATGCAAAATCTCTCTAAAAAGAAAAGCCCAGGACCAGATGGCTTCACGGCGGAATTCTACCAAACCTTTAAAAAGGAACTAGCACCTATATTACTTAATCATTTTCAAAATATAGAAAAAGAAGGAATACTACCCAACACGTTCTATGAAGCAAACATAACTTTGATCCCCAAACCCGGAAAAGACCCAACAAGAAAAGAAAATTATAGACCAATATCACTAATGAATATTGATGCAAAATATTCAACAAGATCCTAGCAAAAAGAATCCAGCAACACATCAAACAAATTATACACCATGACCAAGTGGGTTTTATCCCAGGGTCTCAAGGTTGGTTCAATATACATAAATTTATAAATATAATTCATCACATAAACAAATTGAAAAACCAAGACCATACGATACTCTCAATTGATGCAGAAAAAGCTTTTGATAATATCCAGCATCCTTTCATGATCAGATCACTTAAGGAAATGGGGGTAAAAGGGACGTTTCTTAAACTGATAGAGGCCATTTACAGCAAGCCCACAGCCAATATCCCATTGAATGGAGTTAAACTGACATCATTTCCACTCAGATCAGGAACCAGGCATGGTTTCCCAGGAAAGGTTATCTCCACTGATTTTTAACATTGTAATGGAAGTCTTAGCCATCACAATTAGGCAAGAAAAGGCGATCAAGGGTAACCGTATAGGATCAGAAGAGATCAAACTTTCACTCTTGGCAGATGATATGATTTATGTCTTGAAAACACCAGGGATTCTACTGCAAAACTCTTAGAAGTGATCAAGGAATACAGCAGCATCTCAGGTTACAAAATCAACACTCATAAATCAGTCAAGGATTCTATTCCATTCATAGTAGTGCCAAAGAAGATGAAATATTTGGGCATTTACCTAACAAAGGACGTGAAAGATCTTTATAAAGGGAACTATGAAATTCTAAGAAAATAAATAGAGATGTTAATAAATGGAAAAACATACCATGCTCATGGCTGAGAAGAATCAACATTATTAAAATGTCCATACTACCCAAAGCAATATATAATTTTAATGCAATCCCTATTAAAGCTCCACCATCATACTTTAAAGATCTTGAAAAAATAATACTTCATTTTATATGGAGTCATAAAAAACCTCAAATAGCAAAGACATTACTCAGAAATAAAAACAAAGCAGGAGGAATTACATTACCAGACCTCAGACTATACCATAAATAGACAATGATCAAAACAGCATGGTACTGGCACAAAAACAGAGAGGTAGATGTATGGAGTAGATTAGAGAACCAAGAGATGAACCCAGATACTTACTGTTATTTGATCTTTGACAAGCCAATTAAAAACATCCAGTGGGGAAAAGATT